>PVKA01003562.1:93211-108781 GCA_004027165.1 Ctenomys sociabilis
AAAAAAAAAAAAAAAAAAAAAAAAAAAAAAAAAAAAAAAAAAAAAAAAAAAAAAAAAAAAAAAAAAAAAAAAAAAAAAAAAAAAAAAAAAAAAAAAAAAAAAAAAAAAAAAAAAAAAAAAAAAAAAAAAAAAAAAAAAAAAAAAAAAAAAAAAAAAAAAAAAAAAAAAAAGCAATCCTGGGTATCAAAAGGAAAATAGGAGATATTACAATCCCTGACTTGAATTTGTACTACGAAATTACTGTGATAAAAATCAGCTGGCAGAAAAAATAAAATAAAATAAAGTCACACCTGAAGATCAGTGGAACAGATTAGAAGATGCAGACACAACTACAAATACACTCAGCGACCTTATCTTTGACAAAGGGGTCAAACATGTTCACTGGAAGAAAGATAGTCTATTTAAGAAATGGCTAAAAGTCTAAAATTAGACACATATCTGTCATTGGGCACTGAAGTCAAATCCATTCAAAGACATAAACATTAGGCTGAGATGATAGCTCAGTGGAATAAGTGCATGCCTGGCAAGTATAAAGTCCTGAGTTTGATCCCTGGCACCACAAAAAAATAAATAAATAAAAAGTAAACATTAGAAAAAGAAACACTTACCACTGGAATAAAAGGCAGGTAGAAGACATAGAGGTGGGGGTAGAAAGTACATGAACAAAAAACAAACTGCATGGGAAATATTTTCATGAGAAAGACTCAACAACTGGGATCTCATCTTATTGAAATTTTTGTACATCTAAAGAAATCACCAACAGAGAAAAAGAAAACCTACAAATGGGAGAAAAAAAGAGCATTTAGCTGGCTGTCCCTCAGACAAAGGACTTCTATCTAGAACATATAGAATTAAAAAAAATTCAGGCCCCCAAATTTCAAAGACCCAATCAAAAAAATGAGCATTTAGGATGACTATAGACTTCTTTTTTAATTTTTAATTTTATTTTTTTTATTTATTTATTTTTAATTTTATTGAAGTACAAATATCAATGAGACAGTTTTAAGATACCTTGACAAGATGGATTTGATAAATTAATACATTGCAAACTGTTTTCATAATGTTTTGGTATCATACAAGGTGTATACATGATATTATATTTACAGACATTATTATAGGAGATGTCTCTTATCAGTAAATTAAGAAAGTGTAGCTGTTTACATATCTGCTTTTTAATACCTGAATTATATTAAAGATACAATAATGAATACTTTCTACCTTGCTATTTTCCTAGTGGTTGCCCAAAGTACTAGAAGCTGACAACATCCTGTCCAACCACTATTAGTGCAAATCTTGCCTTTCATAGAATTATGTAGAAGCACAGAGTATCTATCGCAAATGTACTGTCCATACACACACATCATGATTTTCCCTTTCTATACCCCTTCCTTTGTCTACACCTGTCAAAGATGGGCACTCCACTGTCATTCAACCAATTTAGGTGCCTGAACTCAATGACACAATCCAACACAGTCCAGCATTCCACAACAATAGTGAGTTATCTGAAGAAGTTGTCGACCGTAGCCATTTACAGCTCAACTTATTATTATGGCCCCATGTTGTATACCTCATTTTTATAGTTTTCTTCTGGATGGCTAAGACCTAGATAGAGCAAGACCTATATACCAAAAGATGTAGCTTTTGTTTCTGATGAGGTCAGTAAAGTCCCCTCAGGGCTTATCTTGTAATCCTGTACCTTATTCTGTAGATCCTTTGTCTGTGTCATCCATGTGGATGAGTCACAGCCAATGCTTGACCAGTTTGCTCTCTGTCAGAGCCTGAGAGAAAGTTTTCTCTCCATGTGACTCTCCCCAGGCACACTACAGAACTTTGATCTCTTTCCTCTGTGGCTCTATAATTTCCTTGCTCAGAAAATTTGGGTTCAACTGAGTTTCATGATGTTGCAGTACAGGTTCTCCTATGTCCTGAGTCTTCACTGACCTTGGAAGGCTAGGGCCAAAATGTTGGCTGTCCTTGCGGCTCTTATATTTCTCCAATTTTGATCTATGAACTTAAATTGTCAACCATCCAGAAGAAAAGCTTATTAGCAACCCGCAGCATATGCCATTCACTGAATATAGACTTCTCAGATAAAAAAATACAAATGGCAAATAAATATATGAAAAAATGTTCAACATCATTAGTCATTTGAGAAATGCAAATTCAAAGAATACTGAGATTCTCTCACATACCAGAAAGAATGGCTATCATCAGGAAGTCCAACAATAATAAATGCTGGAGGGCCAGTCAGATAGTACAAAGGACTATAGTGCCTGCTTAGGCAGGTGCAGGGACCAGGTTCCATCCCGAGCATGCAGTGCTGACTCTGGGGCACACTGAGACAGTGAGTGAGACTGGGTGAGGTGGAGCACAACTGTAATCCTAGTGCTTGAAAGGCTCAAACTAGAGGATCACTATAAGTCCAATCTGTGTAGTGAGACCCTGTGGACCCTGTACTAAATATGTTAAAAAATAATAATGAAATAAATAAATAAATGCTAGAGGGACTGTAGGGAAAAAGGAACCCTTCTCTACTGTGGTGGGAGTGTTAACTTGCAAACACTGTGAAAATCAGTGTGCAGATTTCTCTACAGGCTATGATTAGAAGTCTCATTTAACACAGTTATTCCCCTCTTGGGTGTTTTTCCAAAAGAACTGAAAATACAACACAGCAATATATATGTACCCGTGTTTACACCATTGTAATTTGTCAGAGCTAAATCTTAGAAACAACCCAAATGCCCATCACCTGAGGAATGGATAAAGAAGATATATTTTTACCCAAAGCAGTATTACTCAGACATAAAGAAGATATACCTGAGGCTTTTATAGGCAAACGGATGCAACCTAGAAGCTATACTCATAAGTGAAATAAATAAAGCCTCCATGTGAAAACATTGTATTGTCTTGGTAGTGTAAGAATCTGAAAGAGTAAATAAAATCTGAAATACATAGAACTCAATGAAAGGGAAAGATTCTGTTCAAAGGGAAGGGGCAACTAGGGTGAGAAAAATACAAAAGAAAGGAAAAACTGATATTTATATGCATCTATGGCTAGCTGTACTGCTGATTTGCACTATTGAAAGGAGAAGTTAATACTTAATTTTTTTCTTTTCCTTTTTAGTTTCTTATAACTTTATTTTTAACCAGTTTTGCATGCTTATATTTGGTAATCTAAACAACTAATTTGAAGACAACATTATGCAATGAAATAGCTATTATTGAATTCCTATTATTTTGCTTAGTGAAATTTTGTATGATGGCCCATGTATTTTTTATTATTTTTATTTTCTTCAAAAATAAGAAAAGAAGCAAAAAAAATGATAAATCATTCCAGAAAAAAAATTATATTATCCTACTGAGCAACAATTAGTTTTCAAATCCTTGAAACTTAAAGATATTTTATTGAACTACATAAACAAATCTTACAATTTTTTTTCTTTAGGAAGACCACAGAAAAATCCAATTGACCTGAAGAGATAGTGAAGCTAATAAAAAGCTGCACAGATCTTTTAGAACTGATTGGGCTACACACACGCATTTCTCTCCCTGCCTACAGTCTCATCAAAATGATATTAAAGGGATGTGAATAAACATTATGAATCTGTATTTTACAAAATTCCTTATTATGTTGAAGTCTGTCTCCCTACCCCTCAAAAAATGGAAAACGGAGTGCTTGGAGTCTGCCGTCTAGAACATGGAGCAGTTCTGGAGATCAAATCCATCCAACAGAGTTCTAAAGGGTCCTAGCTCTAGGAGGGCAGAAAAAACAGCAGCAGCAAAGCACCGAGATAGAGATAAGGGAAAATGATTTATTGCTAACAACGTTGTTTTCTTTCTTTCTACAAGAATGAGAGCCAGGCAATAGGGATAAAATCAGCTAGAGGAGATATGGTCCAAGTAGAAGACATGTTAAATAACACATAAGTTGAAAAAAGTGTTGATAGCTGAGAAAGACTTATAAACAGACTTCCTGTGGTTTTATAAGAAAGATAATACAAATGAGAATTCCAGGTACTTGAAAAAATCAAAACAAATGAAACTATGAGGATAGTAAAGAAAAATATGTGAGACCATATTTGAGGTTAAAAAGGCCATCTTAAAAGGAAACATAAGATGGTAATAATATCATTAAGCTTCTCTTCTGGAGGGTTAACAACTTAGGTTTGCAGACTAAAAATTAAAGAAAAAGAAGGGCTACAAAGGCAGCCAACATTTTGTCCCGAGTCTTTCAAGGTCACTGGGGACTCAGGACACAGGAGAATGTATATTGTAACATCATGTAACTCAGTTGTGTCCCAAATTCTCTGATCAAGGAGATTATAGGGCCACAGAGGAAATTGATTGACAATGTAGAGTGTGCCTTAGGAGAATCACATGGAGAGAAAACATTCTCTCAGGCTTTCACAGAGAGTAAACTGGTCAAACAACAGCTAAGACTCAACTACATAGCTGACACTGACAAAGGATCTATAAACTGTGGCACAAAGTTTCAGGATAAATCCTGAGGGCATTTGACTGACTTTGTCAGAATCAAAGGTTACAATTCTTGTTACAGAGGTCTTGCTTTATCTTGGTCTTAACCATCAGAAAAGTGTAGAAATGAAGTATGAATAGTAAAGCCATATTAATATGCTGAGCTTTAAAGGGCTCAAGTCAACAACTTCTGACATTGTCAGTTCTATGGATAACCCACTACTATTATGCACTACTGGACTATATTGAATTATTTTGCACCTACTATATTTAAATGGCAATGGAATACCTATCTCTGACAAAACTAAAAAAAGGGGGGATACAAATAGACCATTTTGTATCTGTATATATAAAATAGGATGGATATATAGCTACTTTCTCTTAATTCAATGAGAAGAAAGATTTGTGTTAATAGTGTTTGGGCAGGATATCATGTCTACATCTTGTACTATGGTTAACCACTACAAAGACAACAATATGCAATGTATTAATTAATGAAACTGTCCTACAAATCTGTTTGGAAACTATCTCATTACTATTCGTTTGTCAATAAAATTAATTAAAAAAAGAAAAAAGAACATAAAAGAGAAGGTGAAAATTTATACATTAAATTAGAAGAGAAAAAATTCCAATAGTGGAAAAACATGTAAAAGTTAATTAGTAGTCATTCAACTAAAAATATTTGTGATAGTAATGATTATTAAAAATACTGACTCCATTTCTAAAACTCTAAAGAAAGGCAGTTATCCAAAGAATATAACAGCAAAAATATGAACTAGTGACTTGTAGAGAAGTAGAGATGAACTTGTTTCCAGTTTTCTCTAGTACAGAAATTGCAACAGTAAATATCCTGGTACACCGCTTGATGCACTCATGTTATAGAGCTCTTGTAAATGGGGAGGGGAAAATGGTCTGGAGGGAGGAAGGGAGGGAGGAGAATGTCACACAAAAAAATTAGGGCTATGTTACGCACATCGGCAAATCCTCCCTGCTCACTATGACCATTCTATACTGTAAACATGTACTAATGAAAAATTAACTAAAAACTATTTAAAATATCCAATGTCTGAAAGGTGACTGGACCCTGGGCATACTCTCCTCTGCACTTGACTCACCCATGATAACTTAGGTGTTTCACTGTGTCGTTAGGAAGGGACCCCGCGGGAGGCAGGTTGCTATGCTCAGACCTTGGGAAGTGTACTCCTGCCTCTCCCTCCTCTGGGCTCCTGCTTCCTGGTGCCAAGGGCTGAGCACTTCTTCCTCCGCCACCCTGTTTCTACCATGGATCCATCCAACCACAGACTGACACCACAAAGCATGAAGAATATCTTCTCTTTTAAGTTGGAAGTGTTGAATAGTTTGTCTCAGATGATGGAAAGGAAGCAAGATGCAGTAGTACGCTGGAACACTGGGATCTTAGTTTGCTTTGTTTCAGTAACTATTACAAAATGCTCTCCACTGTGTATTTTTCTTTTCAGGAGAAGAGTGGCCATGCAAGGCTTACCAGACAAATGGTCATCCATTGTGGATAACCCATCAAGAAGAACAGATGTGCATTCTCTAGAAAAAGGATTTAGCCACTATAGTAACTCAAAAGAGAAATGTGTAGGGATGACTGCCTCGGGGCTATCAAGGTGAAGGCAAAAGACTGATCCTTTTTATTACAAACTCTTTGGATTACAGGATTTCTTGAAATAGCATCTGTATGAATTACTTTGCATTTTTAAATTTGTCAATCAGAGCACAGGACAAATCCTTAATATTTGAAAAATCCTGGATCTAAATTTTATTACCTGAAAGAAATTAATACCATATAATCCTGAGTTCCCTCATGTGTAAAATTAGAATAATAATGTCCACATCACAGTTGTGTTAGGAGGGTTTGCTTTTTAAAAATAGCTAGTCTTTGACAGTCTTTGTTTCTTCCCTTCTACGTTTGGTGATGTTATCATTCTCCTTTAGATAAACAGATTACAAAATTCATTAAATCAAGGTTGAATCAGCACACTTATCCATTACTTAGTATGTACAAGTAAATCATTTTAAATGCTGTGTGTAATTACCCATCTAAGGCCTTACAGTGAAGCTGGAGATAAATGACAGAGCTGCATTACAGACTGAATACAGCCCTTTGAACCAACTGTAATAAGAATGTCATAAGAAAAATGACTGTGCTGTTATTAGTCACTGCAACTTACTGAAACTTGTATTTCATGTTAAAGGATATGTTGAGATGAATAAGTTATGGCACATACTATGAAATCACTCACATTTTAGTTAAAAAGATACAGTATCAACTTGGAAAACTTCAGGTCAATATTAAAAGAAAGAAAGTGCTGAGAAAAAAAATGTCACGTCTGAAAGAATCTTGACAGGATAACAAAGTATTGATTGGGCTTCATCCCATAGAAAGTCTCTTCTTAGGAAAAAACACAGTCCCCTTTTCAGTATGTAAACAGTAATATACATGCAGGAGGCTAAAAGTAACCTGGAGCCTATGTAGCAGGGCTAAATGTTTGGAACTAGTTTGTAAATTCAATTGGATTTGACAAGTGATTGAATCTTTCATATAAAAAGGCAGAATCAAGGATGACAAGTGCAAGGGTCTTCAATGCCAGGTTCTGCAGGAAAAAACAAGGATGACTTTAAGCTTGTGTTGAGGGAGATACAGTTGATGATGGCATTTGGTTGGTGTAAAGAAGCTGGTTTGAGAATGGATAGATGCTGAAGCCTGAATGCTATTGTGTCTCCAGAATTTGCACATTGAAATCTTATCCACAAAGTCCTTGTGTTAAGAATCAAGATCTTAGAGAGGTGACTGGACCCTAAGGATGGAGCCCTCTTGAGTTGGATTAATGACCTTTGAATGAGTATTAGGGTGCCTTATTTGTCCTTTCTGCTGTGAGAGGACCCAAGGTAGGTACAAACAATGAGGAATAGGCCTTCACCAACTAAGTAATCTTCTGGTGCTTGGATGTTGAAATTGTCAGCCTCCAGAACTGTAAGCATCAATTGTCTGTTCTTTATAAATTGCTTAGTCTGATGTGATTTGTTATGGCAACCTTCACATACTAAAACAGCGATAGGAAAGACTGAATTGTGTAAGGTCAGTACACTAAATTTTTCACATGCATATTTTGAAATAATTTTTGCAAGATTTAGGAAAATAATGGGGCTTACAGGAGAAAATTAAAGAGTGATCATTGGAGAATGGAAACTTAAAAGATGTGTAGCCAAGTAAAGTATTACACACCAAATAATGGAGAATCCTAGTATATTTTTGTATATAAAGGTAATTAGAAAGAACAATCTCTGAAGAAAACAGAGAGAGGAAGTGAACACAAAGCTGCAACACATCCCAAGAGCTGAGGAAGAGATTTCCAGAGAGGATTTTCCTACTCCACTGTCTCACAAGCCTATTATGCTGCAGAGAAGATCAAAAGTATGGGAATCAGAAGGAATCCATTAAGTTGTCTCATTAGTGAGTCTTCTCAGAGATTTGTTACACCAAACTCAAGAAAGTAGAACTAGATGCAGGAACTGTATGGATAATGCCTCATTTGTGCTTCCTATCAGTTCTTGTTTATGTATAACAAGTTGTTTGAGGAGTGGCAGAGTCTTCAATAAAAAAAGAAAACAAAGGAGAATTACCCACAAATAAAATAACTGGTACTGGAATAATTAGGACTGATTGTAGAGTGTAACAGCAATTATACAGTTTAATGTAGTCATGCAAATTAATGTGTTATCAAATGCTAGGAAAAGAAAGAGCATTTAGAAGTCAAATGCTCACACAAGCATTCTATTACAGTACTGTCTAAGGTCACAAATTATGTTCATGATGTTTTTAAACTAAATTTGAGGAAATTTAAAATAAATATAAAACACTATATTGGCATTTATTGATCTTGATAAACATTGTGGAATGGCCACAAAATCGATTTTCTTCCCTAGCCATCTTTCCATAGTTAATAGCTCCGTCTTCTTTCCAAAAATAACTCATGTAATTTATTTTCATTATGAAGGCCTGAGATTTTTCTTCTCCATATTTTTTTAGGTGTACATATTCAATCATTATACCATCCAATGATAATTATTCCTTCAAACACTTACTCAATAATGTAGTTTTTATGTAGCTCTTTATAAACTCTCAAACAACCTAAAGTGAAAGGAAGGGATATTAGCAATCATTTGCTTTTGCCTGTATAACATAATGGTCCATAGTCTCTTACACAGAAAGTCTTTGTATTCTTGCTGGGACAACTTGCACAAAATGTTCACAGAAAATACATGCAGATTCAATTCTGGGTCCCTTCATGGATAACCCACTTGTTTTTTATTATCTGTATGTGTCTATTATTTTCTCTGACAAATGTTCAACAGAGAAAATCCAACAGAAAAAAAAAAAAAAGATTATTGACAACACATAAAAACTCAATTCCAACCTAACACCTTGTCATATCCAGTTATTTTCAGCTATTCCCTGAAGAAAATAAATTAGTGCTGAATCTTTGGTGTATTGTAGTGAACAATGAATTCCCTGGTGAAAATGATTAATTATTTTATTAGACTCCAAGATAAGTGCTTTTTCAAATTTTTATTTTGCTCACTTGCTCTTTTCTCTTTTTCTTTCTTGCTTTCATGGTTATATCAAAATAAATTTAGGAAATCTAAGCTATTAATAAAAATTGTATGCTGAGGTTTAGAGCAAGAAGTGAATCTCCACTAACAAATGCTAGTAAAAGTGGGGTTAATTAAGGAAAATGTTAGCACTGAGTAAACAAATCATGTACAAGAAGAGCATGACTCCTCTATTTCTTTCCAGTAATCAGTAGTTTAACAGTGAGGTGTAGGTGGATGCCTCCCTCTCTGGCCTCTGCAGCATGGGATGATTCCTCCCTTCACCCACCTTCATTCTCTACTGAGTCAATGGCAGCCCTTACAGTCATATTTTCAAAACTCAAGCTCTGGATGTAGAACTTGTATACTGAGCAGTTCCTTTGTTCCAGCATTTAAAAAGATGCTCCTGTTTGGTTCTCATAAGGAAAGTCATGTTCTTGCTTGTGGGGAGACACAGTTCAAGACATAGCAGCTAAGTCTCATCTGTCTCTCCTTTGATGAGAAGTGTGGTTTTCCAATGTCCTAGGCAGGTTGGAATAGTGATAGTTTTCAGGTTACTTCAATTTTGTATAGCTTTTTACTTTTTCTTATAATTATTAAGTAATAATTATATTAACTATATCTTTTCAAAACAATTAAGGAGAATGGAGATTTTAGGAGAAAATATTCAGAGATTAAATTGTTTTAAATTTAGGAGATTATTCTGGTCAAGAATATCTCCTTGTCTGGCAATCCTGTTGGTGGGTATTGTAAGAGGTTTTCCCTATATGATTGTTGCACTTTTTAGTAAGGCAACACAAAACAAATGAAACAAGTAACCATCCATAGTCTAGAGATCAACATGAGCTTCAATCATGGTCTGCCATTTTTTGACCATGAACGCATAGTGATCCACCTGTTCTCAGCCTCTCAAATGCTGGGATTACAGGTGCAGGTCACCATGCATTTGAGAGGCTGAGAACAGGTGGATCACTATGAGTTGGATCTACAAAGTGAGACCCTGTAGAACTCGTACTGATACATAAAAAGTATAATGCAGAAAATGTGTTAGACAGATGGAGAAAGTTTAACTTCACACATAGAGCAAAATGTAGAACAACATTCATATTACATATGATAAAAGTAAATATTTATTTCTAGTAATTTCTTAACAATCACAGAGAAATAAGAAATAGTGACATGACCATTTAGTCACTAAATGTTTATTCTTAAGACCAAATCAATAGGTTAGTAATTATTTTTTTCTTTATCATTTACTATAATACTCTGAATTCTTTAATAAACTCAACAAAGCATCTGTGGAACATCTGAACAAATTCATATAGAGAAGAATGCAGGTTAAACACTTTACTGTTTCATACATGAACCTCTCAAACCTGTCTTATTTTTACAATTTTACATGAATTATTCTCGTTGTATTATGTCATTTAATCATTGAATTGAGTAAGATCTTTACCTTGTGCATGAAATCTCAGTATGTGTAGGCACAATCTTTTCATGAACTTGAAAATAATAAATAATAAACAGTTAAATTCAGAATCAGTCTTTTTATTGTTAATTGTACTGTTGTTTTGTGCTCAACATAAAAGTTTCACAACATAGACCTGCATCACCAGGCATGGATCAGTCATATATGTATGTGTGTGTATGTGAGTGTGTCTGTATAACTATAATGATAAGTAGGACAGATTTTATACATCTCTTGCATATGTAGCACCTAATTGATGTTTTCTTCCAGGTATCATTGTCTATGCCTATCTGCAAACTGGATGACAAAAAAGTTATGCCAAAATATATTTCCTATATTTTCTTGAGCCTCATACAAACTTAAAGATACTGAACTAAAATTAAATGAAATGAAATTTGGAGTATCTGTCAGCATTTGTTACAAGCCTGGCAACAGGGTTGAGGCATAAGTCTGCGTCCAGTATTCCTATGAACTCCATGTTGTGAAATTTTTCTGTTGGTAAAATCATGAAAGACAGGAATGGGTCAGAGGTACTGTTGATGGGTTTTCATATATAGGTCCAAGTACACCACGGAGATGGTCCTTGGGTAAACACACTACATAGGATAGGATCACAAGAACTTAGATTCACATCACACTTTCTAATTTTGTATATTTGAGCAATTTATTGAAGCTCTCCTTAACTTCTATCTTTGGTATATCTTTTTTGTCATCATGCTGATTTTGATGTTATCTTTTCGATCTGCAAAGAAAATGAGGAAAAATGAATCAACAAGGTTAATGCTAACAAAGAAAGTAAGTATTTCTCATTTCGAAAATGAAAGGGTTTTATGTTTCAGGTAAATATTCCCCAACAAAGAAAAGCACTTTGTTGATGGATGGAGTCATGGAAAGACAAAGGAAATACAGAAATTGGGGAAAGTAATCACATAGATCACACTTATGCAATCAGCAAATTCTGAAGGTTGTGATAAAACGTGCATCAAACTGACTTGTTTCCAATTATTTCACCAATGAGAGAAAAAAATCTGATCACACATAGCTTGAAGAAATATCCAGCCCATTATTCTAAATAACAACAACAACAACAACAAAAATCTCTGGGGAAGATTACAAGCATGTTGCCTATGCTTTCAACGTCAAATTAAACATGAATCAGTTAGAAGAGCTGGGAGTCAAATCCTAAAGCATTATCAGGGGTGTTGAAGATTTCTTTCCCTCTTTATTCACACAGAAACCTTGTCTAAGTAGGTTTTTAAAAGCATGATAGTAACATAATGCCACCCTAAAATTTTAATAAAATCAAATTAATATATATTAGTCCATATCCTGTTTTCCTGTTAGCTACCTATGTTCGGTACAGCATGTGTGCTCAATTAGAAATCAGGTTGATTACTGGGTTTTATTCAGCCAAGGGAGGGGCACGAATACTATACTGAAACTTTCTCTAGGTTCTTGTTTTTATCATTTTCACTATGTGCCCCAAAATCTGTTTATGCCTGCACCCTCGCACACATTGCAAATATCACATTTGTACACTCAAACACACGCATACATGCAAATGCACAGCACAAAGGTAAGTTACTGATTAACAGGCTATACAATACTATATACTATAATATAATACTTTTCATTAAATAAAACCAGATAGAATTTTTATTTTATAATGTTTTCTAGCAAGCCACCCTAAGCCAAAGGGACTTCACAGCACAACAGTCATTTTGTTTCCTTGTAAGCTGTCTTTTGGGCTTGAGTGCTGAGGAAGGGTTCTCTCTGTGTACCATACATCACAAGGTGAGGACTAAACATTTTCTGTGTTGGGGCTCTGCATGTGGGCTTGGATTTTCCTCAGCACAGTGGCTAAGTTCCAAGGAAAAAAAATTTCCCAAAAATGGATGCTGGCCAAGTAAACACATAACCATTTTATTCTCCAAGCTGGGAAGTCAAACGGCCTGATTTCTCAGCCAACATGCTTTACTGTCTCACAAAGCATGTGGATGACCCACCTGGAAGCAGATGGAACAACCCTAGTTAAACCACTTCACTTACTCTTTGGGGATCCCAGAGAAGTGTTTTCAGTCAAGTCAGAAATTCAGCGCAAATTTAAAAGGAGGGGAAAAGGGGTGGGGAAATAGTTCAGTAAATAAGCACTTGCCTAACAAGCACAAAGTCCTGATTTTAATCCCCAGTACTGAAAAAATAAATAAATAAAATAAAGGGATGGGACAGTAGTTTTTATCTTTTAAAAAGGGAATGGTAAAGGGGCTGGCCAAACACCTCAGTGGATTAAAGTGCCTACAAGGAGGGCGTGCTGAGATTGAGCTGTAATCCCAGCTCTTGGGAGGCTATAAACAGGTAGATCACTATGAGTCAGATCACCCTGAGTAACCTGGAGACCTTTCCCTCAAATACAAACAAACAAACCAAAGGAAGAGGGGGTGATGAGCTTTTTGAAAATCACATGTAGTAAAAAATACTGTTTTTTTTTTCTTTCATTTTATTGAAGTACAAATGTCACTCAGACAGTTTCAAGACACCTTAACAATACAGATTCGATAAATTAATACATTGCAAACTGTTTTCTTAACGTTTTGGTATTGTACAAGGTGCATAAATGATATTACATTTACAGATACTATTTTAGCAGATATCTCTTATCAGTGAATTAAGAGTGTAGCTGCTTACTTATCTTATTTTTTATACCTGAATTATATCAAAAATTCAATAATTATTTTCCTAGTGGATGACCGTAGTACTAGAAGCTGACATAATGTCCTGTCCAAGCACCATTAGTGCAGATCTTGACTCTCATAGAATTATGTAGAAGCACAGCATTATCTATCCCAACTGTACTTTCTATAGACACATCATGATTTTTTTCTTTCTACACCCCTTCCTTTGTCTACACCTGTCAAAAGTGGGCACTCCATTGACATTCAACTAACTTAGGTGCTTGAACTCGACAACACAATCCAACACCATCCAGCATTCTGCAACCATAGTGAGTTATTCAAAGAAACTGTCGACCATAGCCATTTACAACTCAGCTTAATATTATGGCCTCACGATGTATACTTCATTTTTATACTTTTCTGCATGATGGTTAAGACCTAGGTAGATCAAGACTTATATACCAACACATGAACTTTATATTTCCTATGTGGTCAGTGAAGTCCTCTCAGGGTTTATCCTGTAGTCCTGTACATTATTCTGTAGTTGCTCTGTCTGTGTCATCCATGTGGATGAGTCATGGCCAATGCTTGACCAGTATGCTCTCTTTGAGAGCTTGAGAGAAAGTTTTCTCTTCATGTGACTCTCCCCAGGCACACTTTAGAACTTCAATCTCTTTCCTCTGTGGCTCCATAATCTCCTTGTTCAGAAAATTTGGAGCTCACCTGAGTTTCATGGTGTTGCAGTACAGGTTCTCCTATGTCCTGAGTCTTTGCTGACCTTGAAAGGCTAGGGCCAAAATGTTGGCTGGCTTGTGGCTCTTCTATTTCTCCAACTCTGACTTGTAATCTTAGGTTGTTAACCATCCAGAAGAAAAGCTGATTAGTATCTTGCAGCATATGCCATTCACTTTGCCTTATCTGACTCAATTGATTTTACTTGTTGTACGTTACCTTTTGTATTTCTGCTTTTTGCTTGTTATACTAGGGAGACAATACGATATTTACATATGTGTCTGGTTTATTTCACTTATGAGTATATGTTCAAGTGGCATCCACTTCAGTATAAATGCTTCAAACTTATCATTCTTAATAGCTGAGTAATACTCCATTATATAGAAATACCATATCTTTTCAGCCATTCCTCATGTGATGGACATCTTGGTTGTTTCCAAGATTTTGTTATCACACATTGCACTGCTATAAACATAGGTACACATATATCTCTATGATACAATGTATCCAGATCCTTTTGGAAAATTCCCAGTAGGGGGATAGCCGGCTTGAATGGGATTTCTAGTCCTACTCTTTTGAGGAGTCTCTACACTGACCTCCACAATGGCTGTACCAATCTATATTCCCACCAGCAGTGGAGAAGTGCTCCCTTTTCCCCACAACCTCTCCAACATTTGTTGTTGGTTGATTTCCTTATGATAGCCATTCTTTCTGGAGTGAGATGATATCTCAGTGTTGTTTTTATTTGCATTTCACGAATGGCTAGCGATGTGGAGCATTTTTTCATATATTTGTTCGCTCCTTTAATTTCGTCCTCTGAGAAGTGTGTATTCATCTCAGATGTCCATTTCTGAATTGGATCTTTAAATTTGAGGGCCCTGTTATATCTTAGTTCTTTATATATTCTAGATAGTAGTCCTCTGTCTGATTGCTTATTAGTTAGGATTTTTTCAGAGTTTGTGGGTTGTCTTTTCACTCTGTTGACAATTTCTTTTGACATGCAGAAGCTCCTTAAGAAGAGTTGATCCCATTTGTTGATTCTTTCAAGAGCTTCCCGTGCGAATATACATTTGTTCATGAAGTCTTTACCCAACCCTATGTCTTCAAGAGTTCCTCCTACTTTCTCTTCCAGGAGGTTGAGTGTTTCTGTTTTAACGTTTAGATCTTTAAACCATTTTGACTTTACCTTAGGGCATGGTGATAGAGCTGGGTCAAGTTGTAGTTTTCGTTATGCAGAAAGCCATGTTTTCCAGCACCATTTGTTAAAGAGGCTATCATTCATACAGTGAGCTTGTGTAGCCCCTTTGTCAAAGATAAGATGGCTGAGTGTTTAGTAGATGCCTCTGAATCTTCTAATCTATTCGACTGATCCTCATGTCTATTTTGTTGCCAATACCGTGTTGATTTTATCACAGTGGCTTTGTAGTATAATTTCAAATCAGGAATTGTGATGCCTCCTGCCTTGTCTTGATTGGCCAAGATTGCCTTTGCTATTCTAGGTCGTTTGTGGTTCCAAATAAATTTTAGGATTGATTTCTCTATATATGGGAGGTATGTTGGTGGCAATTTGATAGGGATTGCATTAAATCTGTACATCAATTT
>PVKA01003563.1:6867-108483 GCA_004027165.1 Ctenomys sociabilis
CGTGAAGAGTGAAAAATAGAAGCAAAAACAAAGAGAAAAAATGACATAAACAGGGTAACATACAACGATACATATGTTACAGATTTTTACAATATGGATGGCTAAATATATATAAATATATATATATATATATATATATATATATATATATATATATTTAAATAAAACAATCTAACACAGATCAGCAGTCCACAATAGAAGTGGGTTATCCACAAAATTTGTTGACTTGAGCCATTCACAGCTCATTATATTATTATAACTTTATTTTATATATCTCCATTTTTATACTTTTCTGCTGGATGGTTAAGACCGAGTTAAAGCAAGACCTGTATAACAAAAAATGTAATTTTTGTATCAGATAAGGTCTGTCAGGTACCCTCAGTGTTTATCCTGTAACCCTGTACCGCTCTTTGTAGATCCCTTGTCAGTGTCAGCCTTGTGGATGAGTCACGGCCATAGCTTGACCCATTTGCTCTCTGTAGAAGCCTGAGAGAAAGTTTTCTCTCCATGTGACTCTCCTTAGGCACACTATACATCATTGATCACACTCCTCTGAGGCCCCATAATCTCCTTGATTAGAAAATTTGGAGCACTACTGAGTTGCATGATGTTATAGTACAAATTCTCCTATGTCCTGAGTCTTCACTGACCTTGAAAGGCTAGGGCCAAAATGTTGGCTGACCTTGCAGCCTTTCTTTTTCTCCAATTTGTAATTTGCAAACTTAGGTTATTAACCTTCTAGAAAAGAAGTTTATTATTACCCTGCAACATATGCTGTTCAGTTTACCCACACTATTAGTCTACATATCAGATATCATAGGCATAACATGGAATTTGTATTTTCCATCAAGTATTGATATAGTAAACTCTAAGTCCATACAGAATATGATGAAAAAAAAAAGAATTAAAAAATAGGAATGAACACTCACATATATTTATATAGATATTTAGAAATCCATCCATATACAGCATAGTAGCATTGTAGCATGATTGTCTTGTGACATTTTTTGTCTTATTTTTCATTTACTACCCTTTAAAAAAGGGCTGTGTAGTAATAGCTGGTATGTCATAGAAGTATATATTTAGAAGAACAGAATGGCACATGCCTTGATTTTTTAACCAATTCAAAATGTTTACCTTTCATGGTCGTTTTGATGTTGAGGAAGAGCCAGAAGCACTCCGTGCCAGGTCCAGTGACTAAGGTGGATGAAGACATCTGTAATATTTTGACACATCTGCCTTTCCATTGGATGGCACTCGGCAAACTGCAAGCACTGCATTTTTAAGTGACTCATAAAGACACTCAGCACACACAACTTCTAGAACTGCTTCAGAAAGTGGCAAGAATAATTATGTTCAAAGTGAGGCAGTGTATTTGGAGGTATAGTAATGGCAAATGTCTTTTACCCTGATTTTTTTAAATGTAAACATTGACAGTCTATTTCAATCTGGCCTTGTCATATAGTTCAGTAGCACTGAATGGCACTTAAGGGTATGAGGAACAGGGGAAGGAAGGCTGCAGGGAGCCAAGTGTGGCTTTCTCACCATGGACAGTGAGCTGTTCTGGCCCAACTTCTCCAAATGTAAAGATCAAATTAAATATAGCAGTTTTATGGCAAAATTCTAGGCAAACATTAACCACAGCATACATGACTGCATTTATTCTAAATTAAAACTCTTAAAATCCCATACCAGTCTTGGCCTCATTTCTGCACAGTATTCCCTTCTTGCTGTCTCTACTAAGTGAGCACTTCCTCTGTCATGTAACAAAATGGACTTCACAGCAGAACTGTCTGAGTTCCAATCCCAGACTCCAATTTTTCCTGGCTGAGAAACCCCAAGAAAATTGCTTTTTCTCTCCAGACAATTACAGTCCCCCTCCTTCTGTGGCCATCGTGGAGTTCAATGACTCTAGGATGCAAAACCTTCACAACAAAATCTGCATACAGCCGATGATCCTGGATGTGCGGTGTTGCTGTGGCAATCGCTGCTCCAGCTAACTCAGTGCCCCCTACCCCAGTAGGCCCCCTAGAAGGCAGCTGCACTCTATCCAAACCATTCCATTTGAGGATTAAACACTCCCATCTGTGGGGAACTCATCCCTTTCCCCTACCTCCTTCTCTTGTTCTGCATCTCTGTCCATCCCCTGCTGTCCTGCCTTTGCTGCAGGTGGAAAGCAGCCAGGCTTTGCACACTCATCACCCCAAATCCTGGAGTTTTCTAAAGCTCCAGTCATGTGGCATCTGGCCTCTTTCCTCAGGAACACAATTCAAAGCAATGAGCTTTTCAGAGAAATCTCATCTTTCATCATCTGCCAAAAACAACCACAGGAAAGGGATCTATCTAAAAGCCACATCACCTCCCCATATATGGGATCCAGCCCAGGAGTCAGGCTCCAGGGAGGAGGAGCTGGTCCATCTAATTCTGAATGTGTGGGAGGGGATTAGCTCAAATAAATGGACACACACACACACACACACACACACACACACAATCCCTTGTTCGTAAAGAATGGAAGAATGTCAAGTTCTCCTTAATTTGTTTTGCAATTCCTCATCCCCTGCCCCAAAGGCTCATTAGCCAGGGAATCACTCTCTATGAAAGTATCTCCTCTGTGCCTCCTTCTCAGGTCCAAGAATTCATCCTGAGATCATTCCCAGCAGCGGGCGCCTTCATCACAACCTTTCCCAGCTTGGCTGAGGGGACGCCAGCCCTGCACGTGTCTTTCCTCCCCACATCCATCAACGCCATCTACCATATATTTAGACATCTGGCCGACAAACCAACAAGCCCATTTTTCCACCCTCCATAATCAGCCAACATCATATCTGTTTCCTCATAATCCATCCCTTACAGGGAGAGACAGTCAGATAAAGCCAATGTCATTTCAAATTACATTGACTCTGGCCAGATGGTCCCTGTCTGGAAAATAGTGTTTACTGAAAGTTTACATACTCATTATTACTGAAAGTGTGCAAAGTTTACACTGAGACTTGGGTCTAGGAACCTAAGCCAGGATGGGTTTAAGAGAGCTCCATAGTTTTCCTCACTGGGGGCCAGTTGTTTCTAGAACTGCCACATTCCCTTACTACCTGGTCTTGTCCCACTATATTCTCTCTCTTGGAAAACCTATTCAATAAGGCAGTTTTTGATAGCATCCATAGGGAGGAGGCTCCCTAAAATATATCTTCAGGCTTGACTTCTTCCCTGGGCTCTGGAGCTCAGTACACAATTATGTTCTTCAATCTGCACTTGAAAGTTTAGCAGGCATCACAAATGAGTCCCTAATGGGCCTCTGCAGTCTTCTCACACCTAGAACGAGGTTCCTCCACTGGTGTCCCACATGGAGATCAGTAGCTGTTGTTCGCCGGAGTGCTATAGGTTGAATTGCTCCCTCCTTGCCTCTCCTCTCACCATCTGTCAGTGTTATCAAAATTGGGTCATGCCCTGGTGCCATTTTTCTAGGACCGGTCAGGATGGCCATTCATTTGAATTACTCCCAGAGCCTCTGAAATGATTTCCCCATAATGATTTCCCTGCTTCTGATAACCTTCTCTCTCATACATCTGCCACACATCCACCAAAAGGATCACTGTGGCGTGCAAATCAGACTGTGTTTCTTCCTTGCAAAATACCACGAATGATTTCCTTGCTGGATAGGGATCAAGTCCACGTCCTCATCCCAGCACGAGATCCATCCTCCCCTCTCACAACTCACCTGCTCACTCTCTGCACCAAGTCTGCATTGATGCCCCTTCTGCTCTCCAATGAATCAATCCTCTTCCTCCCTTGGGGCCTTGTACTTCTCTTTTCCTGGAATGGTATTTTCTAAACAAGAGCTACTGCAAACCCATTGTCATCCTTCATGTTTTAGCTAAAATGTTATCTCCTCTAAGAAATTTTCGTGACTACCCTACTTCTAGGACAACAGAGTTCCTACTATAGTCACCCTACAAAGACATTCCCCACCTCAGGAAAGGCCCCAGCACACCATGCTCTAGCTCACTCACATACATACAACCTATGCATCTCTCATTGACTAAGACTTCCTTATGAAATGCTTCTTTCCACTCCTTTTGCTGGAACATCCAGGCAAAAGCACCTTATTTCTGTGCCACCAATTCCTACCACAGGAATGATGCCCTGTGTACAACAGATGTCCAACACACATTCATGAAAGGAAAGAAAGGAGGAAGGAGAATTCACACTTTTAATGTGACATTAATGAATGTGACAGGGTTTGGCTCTGTTTTTCCTACTGAAGACTCCACTATAACACTACAACCTAAACTGGGGCACAAGCTTCCTACTTTCTAAAGAATTCTCCAAGCCAGGATGTAAATCACCAAAAATCTAAGCACTAAAATCCTGCTGTCCCAAGCTACCTAGGATGATCAAACCCTCTAGCCCCATGTTCCATGGGCCTGCAGCAATAGCAGGGCTAGGAAATGTATCAGCATAAATTCAGCATCTCAGGCCCCACCCCAGGCTTACTTATTCAGGAACTGCATTTTAACAAGATTCTTTGGTGATTTGCATGCACATTAAAATGTGAAAAGCCCCACTTTAATTCCATCAGTCTGAACTTAGGACGCTTATTAGGAGCCCCAGGCCAATTAAGTCCGAGACTCTGGGGCCAGGGCCTGAGCATCAGGGCTACTTTCCAAAGTTCTTCCCTTATTCTAATGTGCAGTAAACAGAATCAGTGATTGCACAATGCCACACAAAGCTCAAAATTTCACAAACTGTGTCTATGCACCCATCGGGAACTGCTGTTGCAAAGGGAAAACAATGGAAGGGGCACAAATGTGATGGAGAGGGACAAAGTCATACTTGACTCTGGGTACTAGGGACCCAGCTCTCTCAATAAAGGAAAGCAACTCAGAGTCAATGCTCTGCTTCTGGAGGCCTTCGTACGTGCTATTTGTGAGGCATTTAGTAATATTTCCTTCACAATCCAAAGAAAGAAAGAAAGGAAAGGAAACCACCTGAAGATAGTACTCAATGCTTTGCACCTCTTAGAAATTTCACGCCTTCCTCAAAAACAGATGCTGTTTTCCTGTGGAATGCCAATGTTTTGAAACCACTATCTGTAATTAGCTCATTAGCTCACCTGGAATTGGGTTTTTAAAAAAAAATTAAATGTAATTCGGGCTAAGACCTGGTAATAACCCACCACAGTTGAAGAGTAGAGCACATCCTTGGGCTCCTCACTCTTTGGAATGGGCAGAGAGGGACTCTGAGGTGAGGACATTCTTATATCCCAGGGGAGTTCTTGATTAACAAGCCAAATAGTTTTGCCTCCAGTGAAGGATGAACCCACTCAGTTTACAAAACTGAAGTACCTAGAATCTGAAGTCACAGGAGCATCTCTGTCACAGGGTAAGGAAGCTTGCTCTGAAACGTCCAGTGACCCTAACATAACACACTTTTTTAAAGCTCAATCAGAAACTGACGGCATAGTCAAATTCATATTATTTAAGGAGATTTTTACCCAGAGATGTACTGTTCTCCAAGAGGTAGCCAAAGACAAGGTAGGAAAACTACTCAGGACCTGAGGCAGCCTGGATGTGGTACCAGCAACAACGTACTTTGGCCCTGGCCAAGAGGGGTCAGGGCTATTCCAGGAAGGAGGAGGCTTCTCAGTGAGGGCTGGCAAGAGATTACATCCTGTCACTCAGGGAAAGCACTGAGACCAGAATCCTTGACCTCCATCATGTGCTTCATTCAATCTGTTGCCAAAATATGCTCAGGAGCAGAATCCACAGGAAGATGAAGGCCAGAGCCCTGGATATCTTCCTCCAATATCATTTTCTCAGGAAAGAACAGGGGATGCACCAGAGTCCCACCTACTAATCCCAGGTTCCCGGGGAATTCTTGTTAATCCTGTGTAAGAATTAAGTTCATGAGTGAATTTGAGGTTGTAAATGAGCTAAGGAAAATGATTACTTGAGCTACCCAGGTGGGCTCACTATAGTCACAAGGGTCCTAAAAAGTAGGAGAGAGAGACAACAGAGACAGTCAGGAGAGTCCAGAACTCACGTGTGAGCACACAAAGTCTTTGGAGCCAAAGTGAAAGGACACACACCAAGGAAATCAGCAGCCTCAAGAAACAGGAAAGGACATGGGGGAAAGACTGCCCTTAGATCCTTCCTTTCTAGAGGTTTGGTCAACACCCTGAGAATTAGCCATCCAGAGCTGTGAAAGACTTTTTTGAAAGCACAAAAATTTAGAATACTAATTCTGTGTCAGGTCAAGCCATGACAACTGCGGTCACTCGTTCCCAGCCATAAGATGCTGATCTGGTGGAGAAGGCTGAAAAATGGCATCTTCTGATGTTCTTGGTCAAATCTCATAAATCTGAGCCCTTGAAACTGGCCCCTGGACTACAGGGAAGATGCAGGGTAGCACATCAAGCCTCATCTGAAAACAGAGATGAAAAATGACAACTACTTCATGATATGAGTTTAAGGACTGACTGAATAATGCACATACAACACAAAGCCTAGAGCCCCAGACAAAGTAGATCTTCTACAAGAGCTGGAATTCCTAGCCTCATCCTTTTAACTATGGTGGTTTAAAATACGTGTAGAAATGTTTTGAATCCCCTTATACACTGAAGAGAGTTTATGATGAAGCCTACTTCTCCTCCCTTTGAATGTTCTTGGTCAATGCTTGATGACCAGAAGAAAGCAGAAAGAAATTGTGACCCTTAGCTAGGTCCAGAAAACCATTATGTAAGCTGTATGATTGCATTTCCATAACATCACAGAAAAGGCAAAAGGATAAATAATAAGTAGTTGCCAGGACCTTGCAGGAGAGGGGGCAGCAAAGAACCTTGGAAGCACAGATGTATAGGGCCCTGAAACAATTCTGTGTGATACTGAAATGGAGGATACACAACTTTATGAACTCATCAAAGCCCAAAGAGCTGTCATAAGTGCTAAAACAGGAAATAGATTATGGAGCCACAGAGAAATGTGATCGATGATGTAGAGTGTGCCTAAGGAGAGTCACCTGGAGAGAAAACTTTCTCTCAGGCTTTCATAGAGAATAAACTGGTCAAGTAATGGCTGTGACTCATCCACATCCTTTGACACTGACAAAGGATCTACAAAGTGAGGTACAGGGTTGCAGGATAAACCCTGAGGGGACTTGACTGACCTCATCAGATACAAAAGTCACATTTTTTGTTATACAGGTCTTGCTTTGTCTTGGTCTTAACCACCCAGTAGAAAGGTATAAAAATGAGGTATATAAAATAAGGCCATAATAATAAGCTGAGCTATAAATGGCTCTAATCAACAACTTCTTCAGATAAGCCACTACTATTGTGGACTGCTGGACTGTGTTGGATTGTTTCACTGAATTCAAGCACCTATAATAATTGAATGACAATAGAATACCCATCTTTGACAGGACTAAACAAAAAACAAGGAGGATGCAGGGGCTGGGGAGATGGCTCAGTAGAATAAGTGCTTCCCTGGAAAGCACAAGGGCCTGAGTTCAATCCCCAGTTCCACCAAAAAAAAAAAAAAAAAAAGGAGGATACAAAGGAAGAACTATTCTGTGTTTGTATAAACAGTACAGTTAGGATAAATATGCAGTACTTTTGCATAATTCTATGAGAAGAAAGATTAACACAAATAGTGCTTGGACAGGATATCCTGTCTGCTTCTTGTACTATGGATAACCACTAGGAAGATAATAATGTAAAAGGTGTTAATTATTGAAGCTGTACTATAATTCAGCTTAAAAAAAAAAAGATAGGTATACAGCTACATTCTCTTAATTCATTGAATAGAGGCATCTGCTCTAATAGTGTTTGTAAATAGAGTATCATGTATGCACCTTGTAAAACAAAAAACCACCATGAAAACAATATGCAATGTATTAAAAAATAAAATAAAACAAAACAGAAAGTACCCTACATGTCCACACATGAATGAATAAAGAACCTGTGATCTGAACATACAATGGAATAATATTCAGTTTTAAAGAGAAAGGAAATTCTGATACACACTATGATGTGGATGGACCTGGGGGATACTATGCTAAGTGAAATAAGCCACACAAAGAATGAAACCCACCATGACAGACCCTATAAGCAGCAGAATCAGAGAGATAGCAACTATGGGGTCAAGTGCCAGGGCCCACGGGGAGAGGGTGTGGGATTCCAGGGAAGATGCAGGATTCCAGAGCCATGGCTTCCCAGGTTTGCAAGATGAAAGCTCTGTAGATGGATAGTGCTGATGGCTGCACATTGATGCAAATATATTTACTTCCACTAGAAATGAATACCTTCAAGGTAGTAATGATGCATATTTTGTCACAGTAAAAAAAAAAAATAGAATTTTGTAACACACATTGTGATTCCTAATGTAAACTATGGATTTTAAGTTAAACAAATATTTTAGCCTCAGTTCATCAATTATAACAGGTGCTCCACATCGATGCCAGACATTAAGGGTGGGGAAAATTAATCCCTAAAATGCCACTTCAACGTCTTCCCTTCCTTTTCCTTCTTTCTCTTTCTCTGTCTTCTCTCTTCTCTTGCTCCCTCCCCCTCCCTCTCTCCCTTCCTCTCCCTCCATCACCCTCCCTCTCTCCCTCCTTTTCTCTCTCTCTTCTCTCCCCCCTCATGCTTGCTGTCATGTTGTAAGCATCTCTGTGGAGAGGGACATATGGAAGAATGGCAACCTTGAGCAGCAGCACCTGAGGGGTGAAGGTCACTAACACGTAGGTGAGCAGGCTTGAAGCATCTCCAGCTGGAGGGAATCTTTCAGATGCCCCATCTCCACTGTTGCCTGGGAGAGACCCCCGACCATAGCCACCAGCTACTTGTCTCCCAGCTTTCAGACTGCAGAAACTCCAAGAGACACAGAATGACTTGTTTTAAGCCAGACCTTAAAACATAGGCTAATTTGTTGCTCAGTAATAGGTAAGTAATGTATTAAAGTAGGAAGAGCCTTAAAAGCACTTCAAAAGAATAATTAGGAGTGAATGAATTTGAAAAGTTCATTGCCTTCCTCAAAATAACTGAATGCCCTGGGAGCCAGAATCAGGGGTCAGGAATCCCTGTCACTGAAGCTGGCAGTCTACTAAAGTACTCAGGTACTCAGTGGAAAAGAAATGTTTCACTTGAAATTTAAATTTAAAAAAAAAAAAATCTCTTCTTTGGGAGCCACCCCCCCCCATCATGTGCCCTCCCCACCAAACCTGTGTCACCAAGCTGGTGTTGAGGTGGGGAAATGTGGTTATTTCCTGTTCATCAGCATTTGCCTCCCAAACCGTCTGGCACCCTGGCAGACTCCTTTCTTCCCAGCAAGCTGTAAGGTTACAGCTTATCCTCAGATTTTTCTGCCAACTTCTAGTCCACCTCTGACTCATCTCCAGGCCCCAAAGCCAGACAGAGGTCATGACATTGGGGCTTCTGTCCTGCTCCGAGCCCTGGGACCTGCCCTGACCAGGCTTCCAGGGAAGAGGAGGAGGAAATGCCCTGTCACGCAGCCCAGCTGGGTCTCCACTGATTTCAACCCACTGCCCATCTGCTCTCTTCTCCCTGCTACGCACACAGCTTGGTCTGGGAAGCAGAAACTTTCTGCAGGAATCAGCCTTTATTTTTCTGTAAACTGGGATGCACAACAGTGGAAGACACTGTGTGGCACGTGGCACTGTGCTGCTTGGCCACATAGACAGAGTGCTGCACAGAAAACCAAGGCTGCCACTGGGCAGGGCGCCAAGAGAACCTCTCCATATTTAGAAGCACAGACATTTCCATCTATTGGGATGCTTAGGTGTGACTTCAAATAGAAAGGATAACCAGAAATCCAATCCAAGTGGTAAAGGATTCTACTTAGCTTTGCTGCAGACTTCCTCCCAGAAAGAGAAGAAAATCAAAGCTCTAAAGCAAACACATTGAACTTCACTGAAATGAACTTTATTTTGCTTAATAGAGACACAGGTTCCAAAAGTTCGTATTAAGAGCTTCATAAATATTTATGTTACCTAAAATGGGTAATAAGAGCTAATGAACTTCTCTCAAAGTGGGCCAGGCAAGAGAAGGTTCGGAAAGACCACTGAATTTTATTTAAACCATGCATGATGGCACAAACCTATAGTCTCAGCTACTCAGGAGGCTGAGTTGGGAGGACCACTTGGGACCAGGAACGCAGGGCTACAGTGCACTATGCCTATCTGGGGTCCTCACTAAATTTGGCACCAACATGTTGACCTCCCAAGAGTGGTAGAACCACCAGGTTGTCCAAGGAGGGGTGACCTGGCCCAAGATGGCAACAGAGCAGGTCAAAACACCCGTGCTGAGTTTTATGTAATACTTATGTACTAGAATTGCTATGAAAGGGATATTGATGTATACATGTCTTAAATACAGGTTAGGATCCAACATACTCAGCAGCAGAAAAAAAATAAAGCAGGGCCTTCTTTCCTCCAGCAACAGAATGAGAGCCATCCCTCCCCGTGACTACCCAAGTCTCCACTCTTCCCTACCACTCCCTCTGCACACAGACTCCCACCACAAGTTAAAACAGAGGCAGCCATTGGGACAAAATAGTCTCCTTCCCTACCTAATTGGGTCATGGTAAAATAGTGTGAAAGTCAGTACTCCTGACCTTCTGAATTTTCCTGTGTTCCACACATTTTGAGAACCTCCTTTGAAAAAGAAAGTAAGGGCTGGGGACACGGCTCAGTGGAATAAGCTCTTCCCTAGCAAGTACAAGGGCATGAGTTCAATCCCTCATTCTGACAAAAAAGGAAAAAAAAAGAAAGAAAGAAAAATTTTAAAAATGTTGTATGCCTTTGTCCAGGTAAAAATAGTTCTTCTTACAATGTGGAACACTACTTCCTTTAAGCTCCTGAAATTTTACTGGGCCACACCCTCACACCAATGATTTCTTTCTTAGAAAATGTGAGACAATCATTTGTCCCTATCTCGTACAGACCAAACCATTTCAGAGTGGTAAAAGGGAAATCGTATCCCTGGCCCCCAAGAAATAGACAGAGATGCGCTGGTCTGGCACTTTTCCTTCCCACATCACTGTCATTTGTTTTCTAAGAAACAGAAGCAGGAAATGAGTTTAACACTCGTTTCAGTGGGGCATGTCTACACATATCCACCAGGTCACCAGGCCATGCATAGTTATATGGCAGGGCTTCCCTACCCTTTAAAGACACAGGCGAACTAAATATGGCACTAGCATGGACCATTATAGGGTGACCCTGAACAGATTTTTAAGTCTGTATGTGTGTGCAAGACTTTTATTATGTTATTATTTTAAAATCTTATCACTTACCAATTTAAAAATGCTCCAGTATTTCTGGTTAAAAAAAAAAGCAAAACAACAGAACCTTACTCAATTCACAATGAACCCAGTCAATTACTCCATATAACTGAAAAAATATTTTAAATAGTTTTGTTATTCATTTTTTAGGGACTATTTATTTAGAAAATGCTGGGATCTTGTTTTCGTTTGTTAAAGAATACAAAATAGAAACAACAACAACAACAAAAAAAAAAAAAAAAAAAACACCTGCTTAGGCAGATCCAGGGTTTGATCCCTGGCAAGCCATGCTGGCTCCACCCCCAGGGGGTGTGTTGAGACAAAGATTAAAACTGAGCATGGTGGCATGTGCTTGTAATCCCAGCACTTGGGAGGCTGAAAACAGGAGGATCACTGAGTCCAGTCTGTGTAGTGAGACCCAGTAGACCCTGTACTAAATACATAAAAAAAATAGTAAAAAAGCATTAGAAACAATATAAAATTTCATTACACAAAGTAATAGGATTCAACAATGGTTGCTATACTGAATAATGTTATTTTCAAAGATATATTTATGTATATAGCAAGATAGTCTGATTTCTACTGGTCTATTAAAAGGAGTAGCTAATGTTTAAAATCTTTTTATTGATTCTTATTCTTTTCTTTTTAATCTCTAACTTTCTGATGTTGTTTTTTGCTCTGTGTTTTTCACCAATTTTTCTGCTTTATAACCTAAAAATGCTGGGTTTTGATGCATATATTTTGATCATACCAATCACCCCTTTACCTCTCTTAAAACTATTCCTTCCTTCTTCCTTTCCTCTTGCTTAATACTAGCCTGCCTTCTACTGTCACACCATCCCTTTCAGAGTCCACATATTAGGGAAAGCTTGTGATCCATGTCTTTCTGACTCTGATTCCTTTTGCTCACGTGATAATTTCTAGCCCCACCCACCTTCCTCCCTCCAGTGGCAAAGCTCACTCTTCTCATGGCTGAGAGTACGTACACCACGTTTCCCAATCCAGGCATCTGTTCATGGGCATCTGATCTCCTCTCACATGTCAGCTATGGTGAAGTTCATCACACAAGCATGGATATGCTGTTATCTCCAGAGTATGCTGCATTAATCCATTCAGATATAAACCAGCAAGTAGCACAGCTATAACAAGTGGTAGCTCTATTTTTTTGGTGTTTTGAGGAACCGCTATACTGATTTCCAAAGGAACTGTACTGATTTATATTTCCACTAGCAGTGTATAAGGTTCTGGTTTCCCCTTGCCAGGTCTATTTCTTTGCATTTTTTTTTTTTCATTCTTCTTTTCTTATTGTGGTATTGGAGATTGAGCCTAAGGTCTCTACACTGAGCTACATCCTCAATCTTTTTCATATTTTTTTCTTTGAGATAGGGTCTGGTTACATCACTAAGTAACCAAGGCTGGGTTCAAACTTCCTGCCTCAGCACCCCGGAATGCTTGCATTACAGCTATGCATCACCATGCTCAGCTTCCATTTTTGTATTCTTGATCACCGCTACTAAAATTACTTTATCATATAACTACATGGGGCATATTTTGACACTTCAATACATGTATTCTATAGGTACTAATTAAATCAAATAATTAATGACTGTACATTCTTTGTGTTGAAACCTTGATCTTGGGTTTCCTTCCCAGAATAACCTTGGGGGCCAGAGTTCCTTCCAGAAGCCTGGGATGGTCCGGTTTCCTTTTTCTTTTAAGTTTCCTCACCTGCCCCACGGGGAGAAGTGATACCATTCAGCCATATCCTACAACTTTAGCATCCTTTGCTGAGGAAACAGCCTTGGCACCCTTGTGTGAAAAGCATTTCCTTCTACCATCCGCTGCCTCACAGAGCTTTAAAGGAGGAGGGCATTTTCTAGCAGGGAAGAGAGATGTGACATAAAACAATAATGTGCGAGAAGACAGCATACATAGAATGCACAAGATATGGATGCATTCCTTGGGGTCCCAATTATCGTTATAAAATGGTCTATTAATTCCAAATGCCTTACAAACCGATATTTCTACCTATCCATCAAGGACTTTTCTCTGAATCACTGAAAAATAAGCTAATACCTCATGATAAGCCTGCCTCTTTGGAAGGCGTAATTCTTCTTCTCAAAAAGTCACTGTGTAATAGGGATGGCAGATAAATTTCCTTTCATATAGCCATTCCAATTGGCTGATGGTGTATGTCTACAGTGATGTACTGAGGGTTCTGAGGTGGTGCTGCTGGTGTGGGGAGAAACTGATTATCAATGTCTGCCACATGCAGGGGTTGGTGTCACTTGCGCCCCATGCTTGCCATTTTGATGTAGAGTGTTACTGAGCACTAAAAGCAAATGCATGAATAGAAAAACTGTATAATGGATAAGCTGGGCTGATGTTGAGAACATGATTTCTTTTCAATCTACAGTATTTTACCAAACAGTTTTTCATGGACAGCTCTAAACTACATTTTAAAAGACAAAGTCATGTTGGGGGCTGTTACTGTAATCACATGGAGAGTGGACATGGCTGAGTCCACAATGTATGGATTTCTCTTGGACTAGCATCTGTAGCAACAGCAGCCCATCTGCCCTACCCATGAGCAAGGACTCCCTTAGCTAGGACAGCTGAACGAAAGACATCATGACATCAGTCATTGTGCTGCTTAATCTTGACCGCCTTGAGTGATACCTCTAAATGGGTAAAGCACAGTCCAGGCTCTGTCTGCTGGGTCATGGGAGTGTAACTTCAGGGACTGTACCTGGTCCCTGTCCTCTTCCATTCTGGAACACTGCCTTCCCCTGTGCCCTGCCTTCTGGCCACCATGAATTGAGCTTGCTTCCCGAAGCCCTTCTCCCATGAGGTTTCTGCCTTGAGGTCAGATGACCACAGACTGAAACCTCTGAAAACACGAGCCAACATAGACTTCTCTTCCTTTAAGGTATAGCCGTTCGGCATTATGCCCCAGCAACAAAAAAAGCCAACTGATACACTCACAAGTTACCTCCTCCACTCTGTGTGTCTGGGACTACTACGTGTGTTCCCAAAGTATCTTTAGTCCTTGTTAGAATCAGTGCTTCTCAGCTGGGGAAGCACCTTTTGAGAAACCTTGGGCAAGACCTGGGAGTTGTTAAACCAGGGCAAAAGGCAGTCATGAGGTCTGTAACTGGGATGCTTCTAACCACACTACAATGCATCAGATGCCTCCAAAGTACATGGTTATCTCATATAAGCTGCTAATAGTCCACAAGTGCTGGCTCATACCTCTGCTGTCCAAAACACCGGTAATAATATAGTGCAGTAGTTGTCCTTGGGCCCTGAGTGGGCACCATCCTGTCTACCCTCTCTGTGACCCTAATCAAAGCCCTGAGCTTTCCCAGCCCTCATACTTGAGCTCTAAGAAAAAAAAAAAGGAGACCAGTGTCTACTCCACAGATTTTTTGGGGGACAAAAATATAAAACAGCAATTTAAACTCTTAGCTAAGTCTTTGGTAGGTAGAGAGTGCTAGCAGCAATTAACAGTGACAAAAACCAACATATCCCACCTAATAAACAGTGGGCAGTAGGCAGATATCTGCCACCATGCCGGCCAGATAGGAGCTGTAATTATGCAGGAGATATTTCTAGCAGGATCTGAGCACCGCTCCCCACCATGATGTTCAGGAGCCTTTTCAGTCAAATCATCAACTTTAGCAGTATCGCTGCAAGTAAAAGGCACATATCGTTAGGACCAGAAATTTCACTTTTAGAAACGTAGCTTAATGATGTACTCATACAGGTGAGAAATGATGATGGTCCAGAGGAAATGAGGCAAGGCTTTTATAACAAAATATTGAAAACAGCACAAATATCCACCAAAAGGAGACCAGTTTAATATGTACAATGAAATTCTAGATAGCCATTCACAGAAATGGAGGGGAAATGAGCAGACTGACAAGAAATAATCCCTAATATTAAATAGAAGCAGCAGCCAAGAGGGTGGGCATGCATCTCAGCTGCTGTCCTGTGTGCTGGGGCAAAGGTCTATGCAAGGGTGGGCCCGAGAGCCGTCTACCTGCAAAAGGAAGGATGAAAGTCCATGACAGGAGCTGTCACAGAAAGGAGACTTATTTTTCTCTCTGTATGTTCACATTATTTTAATATTATTCCATTTTTCACCTAAACAAATAAACAAAGGAAACATCAACTACGCCCTTTCAATGCATCATATCCTGCCTACAAACAATCCTACTTCTCGGGCACTTGACTTTTGTAAATGTTGGTGAATTAGTCCTGCTTAAAATGAATAATTTTAAATACTTCAGGGGAAGCTTTTTCTGAATAGCTGCCTCCAATTCTCAAGGCAAACAATGCCCACCGAGGAGCCCATTGTTGGCACTCAGCCAGTGGTGTTCAGGACAACAACGAAAACTGCATGAGGTCCCCATCATAACTCAGAGAACAAATAATGGGGCTCCACCCAATCTTCTCTTCTCTCCTTCGCAAAACTCCAGCTTTCAAGTCAAGTGCTGTATCAATTAGCAGAGCCAGTCGGCTCTCTGAAGCTGAGCTGGATCTGAGCTATTATTAGTTTCTGAACAATGGCTTGGAGAGAAGCAAAGAGAGGGAAAAAAATTACCCAAGCTTTGATTTTGAAACAACTATTCTGAGAAAAGCAAGAAAAGACAAAATTATATCACACAGATAGTTTAAAGAATGCACCTTATGAAATGAGCCCTACTGCACCCCACCCCTAAAACTAAAAAAAAAAAAAAAAAAAATGCTTCATAGCATCTGAATTGATGATTACATGAGAATATGCTTGTGTCTTTTTGTTACTGAAAATTATTAATGTTGCTTTTAAAAAGTTAAAAGGAAAAAAATCAAATGGCAAGGACACACTGACATCTGCTGGCATTTCAAAAACTCTTTTCAAGATAAGCATTTGTTCTGGATACTGCACTCCACGTATTCCTGTGCACTGGGGCACATGTACAGCCCAGCAAACTAAATAAGTCCCAAATGCTCCCTGAAATCATGTAGAAAGAAGATCATCAAGGAAGAAACCCTCCAGAGGCTCTGCACCCTGAGTGGGTGCCCCCTTTGCTTCAACAAAGCAACCTGAAGAAGCATAAAATACAGAATCTCATTATTTCCTTGCTACATAGAAGATCTGGGCTAGAAGTAAATTCAATTCTGTGAGGTGTCTCCTCTGTTTTCCTGCTATAAATGGAGAATTCCACCAATCTGGTGTGGAAAGGGTGGCTAGATGAGAACACATAGTGACAATGCCCCTTCTATGCAAGGACAAGGAAAAACAAGCTAAACACTTGTCTTCCTAAAATCAGCAAGGGGACAGCTTCTTAGTGCAGTGAGCTGTGGGGCTAAAATCATGCTCAGAAGGGGCATTTGCAATATGAGCTTCAGAAAGGAGTAAGAGGTCCAACCAAAGGGTCTCCTGGCATAAATAATCCCCAAAAACCTAACTCCAAAATTCCAAAGTCATGGAGCCAGTGAGGGGACAATTCAGGAGCAATCAGAAGAGAATGCACTCTAAGGTCTCATCAAACTATGGTGATAAAGTTAAGATCTGATCCTAAGTCTGTGTCTAGCTCTACCTGCTTCCCACAGCTGCTACAGAATTCACCTGTTAGGGAGGGCATGAGGTCATACAAACTGTGCCCCAGAGAGGTCACAGCAGAAGGCCCAGACCCACTGCTCCACACGCACATGAGTTCTGAAGTCATCAGCCAGTCTCCCCATACCACACTGCTCCTTGTTCTTCCTGCAACCACACATATGCACACAGGAACATGCACGGCTGCACGCACAATACACACATGTGTGAAGTCACATGTATACATGCACACATGTCTGTAGAGATGTGCACTCATACACTATGAACACACATGCATACACATGGCCTTTCCCCATGGTTGCCCACCCCATGGTCACTCACTAGTACACACTTTTAAGTACATGAAAAGGTCCCACCCACTTCAGAAAGGAAGCAAGTGGGGCCTGGAGAGCAAGCTGCCCTATTGGACCCTGCAGGAAGCCAGAACCCTATCTGGCTGCCCCTCTGGGAGCTCATACTGAATGCCTCCTCCTCCTCTCCTCTGCAATGCAAGACCCTCCTTATACTCAGCATGACATCATGTCTCTCTTTGCATCCCCTTCCCTGATCTTCTCTAATTTAACGAGGCCATCCACCCCTTTATTATGTGCAAATCCCATTTTATTTCCATCATGATTCAAGATCATAGATAACAATTTCATTGTCATCTTATCTGCTTTCTTGCTTTGTAAGGGTCTCTCCTGCTAGAGCACCAGCTCATGGAGTAGAAATGGTGTGGGCCCTGGTTCACTTTCTGTCCCAGGGCAGGTCCTCTGAGCCTGCTGCAGCATGTGCCCAGAGCACATGGCTGGAAATGTTTGCCAAGTGCCTGGGAAAGCCAGTGAGAACCCAATGAATGGAACCATCACAGTGAGGCCAGTGCTCCAGGAGAAAACAAGGAGATAAGCAGCTGCGTCCTTTTGCCCTGCTGGCACTCAGAATTGCACTCTTTGATTCCAAGCTGAGTTTGTGATAGTAAGCAGTGCACCATACTCTCCTCTTCCCCAGCATCCCAGTGTGCTAAAGGGCTGCAGGTATGTGAACCTTTTGTTTTCCACGTGCTTTATATGCTTCTATATAGCTTAAGTATTTACTATTCCAATAGTTTCCTTTAGGTACCTCCAAAAGACTTTTTAGAACTACAGTAACACACATAGTAATTAAAGGTACAAATTGAAGTAAGGGCCAGGCAGAAAGACACAGTTGACAGGAAGGTTTGCATGTAAAACCTGTGCATCAAATTCTACATCCTGTGCAGATTGTGCTGGAAAATCAGCTCTAAGATTCCTGGCAGGCTTTGTGAAACAGAACATGAGAAGTTACTCCACTCAGTGTGTGGTATATAAATGGCATACATACCTCAGGAGAAAACAGACTGTTCCTGGACCTGAAAACAGATAACATAGTGATGGCCAGCAGAACCCTTAAAACTACAGTAATAGCCTGTACAGGAGAAAGCGTGTATTCTTCATAACCTGCTTGTCTTCTTCAGGTCCTCTAATTTGTTTCCCATGGCATTCTGCTTCTTTTCACTCTTAAGTGTTAGAGTCAGCTGTAATAATTCCTAACAACTCCAGACTAAATCCTCTGTTATTTTACATATATGATATTTATTCTCTAAGTTGGAGTGACATGGCTTTCTTTAGTGCTTCTCATTATAAACTGACATCAGGAAAGCACAAATCAGTACAACTAAGCTCGCAGAGGGAAGAGGCTGTTTCCCCAGCCCTGTTAAGCATTTGCAAAGGTCGCTTTAATTTCACACAGACAAACCCTATATGTGATTCATGTCCAAAATGGGGGAAATCCACCAGGAAACAATATATCTCCAAGAACCTCAGACACAATACCTATGGATTGTTGATGTCAAAGAATAGTAGATTAAGAAAGCCCTAACTAAACATCCCAGCATATGTAAGTGGATCAGGAGAGATTACATGAAGTCAGTGGTACAGCTGCTTGACTGCCTTTCACCGCTTCTCATTGGAGACAGGGCAGAGTCATATGTCTTTTGCACATGATCACACAGATGAAAAACTGGCAGAATCCGGGCTCCATTTTGGGTGCACCTCACTCCAAAGTTTATGTTCTCCAAGGGCTTTGTTTTCTGGATTTGGTCTCCCAGACCTGTGAACTGAGTTTAACCTGTGAGTATCCTGAAAAGCCAGACTCTCTTGTCTGACTCAGCCTGGCCAACCTCACCAAACTGCAGGTCAAAGGCCTTCTTGTCAAGAGCCTCATGCTCCTGACAGGTCTTCATTGTGTCCTTTCCTACCCCAGGGGAACTCCTGACCTGCCCTGTCCCACCAGTAGCAGCCTGAACCAGCCCCAATTTCTAGGGACACTGCAGGAAGAAACCCATTTTTATACTTCCATGGCAACCAGCTATGCCCAGGCCTCTTTCAGACTCATGCTCCAGAACACAGGCAATGGCCCCAGAATCAAGATGGGGGGCTGGTCCCGGGGAACAGGCACATCTACCCAGCATGGCTGGGTCCAGGCCAGGGATGCTGAATCAGCCCACACAGCACCTCACTCTGTCACTTTTCATAATGAGTCTAATAAATTAGTGTTCCTCCCTGCCAATCAGTCAGAGCCTGGGCATATGGCTGCCGTCAGCATCCTCGGCAGGCAGAGCTCCACAGAGAGGCTGCGTCTGTCAGTGCCTCCAGTCCATTTGCAGCTCCAGGTCTTTCCTTACTCTCGATTCCTCAGCTCAGTTACAATCAAGAGGAGAGTGGAAGACTCGTGCTGCCACACAGAGTGGTGGGATTCTGGCAACAACAGTAACATCACTCCTACTAACTGATGATAATAATCGTCATCATTCCATGGAGTACCACAGCTCTTACCCAGGTGGGACACACACCTTGTTCCAGGTGTTTTGCTAAAGTATTTTTAAAATTAATTATTATTATTATTATTATTGTTTTATGTACTTGGTACAGGGTCTTCCTATGCAGCTCTGACTCCTAGTGATCCTCCTGTCTCAGTCTCTCCAGTTGTGGAATCACAGGTATGTGCCACCACATCTGGTCTCTGTGACACTGTCAGTACATCATGGGTAGGGCCAGCACCTCATGCGGTGCCAGGGATCATTCCCAGGTCCCTGTGCTTGCCTAAACAAGCAGTTAGTTTGCTGAGCTATCTTGCAGGCCCTTTGCTAAAGTAATTTGTGAGGCTCATGCATCATCAAACTGACTTATAAGATAAGAATAATTATCCTCAGACAGGGACAGGTTGAGGTCCAGAGAGGCTGCAGCAAAACAGCCAAAGATGACAGAGCTGCCATGCAGTGGAGCCCAGAGAAGTTGGCCATCTGACTCTGCAAATCTAGCAGCTGTCCCACACTGCCTGCCTGAAGCACCTGACCGTGAGGTTCCTGCTGGCCCTCCTTTCCAGCATGCCTCATCATAGTAGATCAGCAGATATGCTAGAGCCAGCTGCTTGTGCCTCGGTTTCCTTGTCTGTAAAGTGGCACAACAAGACTTCAGGACAATGAGTTGGTGAAAGACTCATCTGAAACCCCAGCATGGGAGGAACCCCCAATAATGGGTACATACCAGGGTTCACAGAGGCACAGGCCAGGGCTGAAGTCCCTAAGTTTAGACCTTCAGTTCTGATCACCCGTAGTCTAAAATTTTCAGGAGGGGCCTGGGAGACGGCTCAGTAGAATAAGTGCTTGCCTGGCAAGCACAAGGGCCTGAGTTCAATTCCCAGTTCCACAAAAAAGTAAATTAATTAAATTAAATTGAAAAAATAAAATTTTCAGGAAGAGACATCAATTTCTTAAGGATCGACAGACCTGGTAACCCAAATTCACCCCCTTTGCTGGCTAAGGTCTCCTTGGTTTTCCGAAGAAATGGAGCTGACACAGATGATGGTGACTGGATGGCAGGGCAGTAGTTAACACTTTGAAGGGTTACCCAGGCAACTCAACCTGGGGTGGGCAGTGCCCATTGCTTGACATAGACAGATGGTCCAGGCCTCCCTCACCTTGCTTCAGAGCAGGAAGCTCAAGAGAGGCAGCGAGGGGCTCCATGCAGTATAGGGCCTGAGGCTACTGAGGAGAGGAAAGGTAAAACACAGACCACTCAAACACAAGGATGAAAAGATGTCACAGGAAACAGAATCAAGTACTTTGTTTTCCTGCTAAGACTGTAAGGGACTCTTAACCACTGTACCACATTATCTCCCACTCACCAGTGCAGGGCTGCTGATGCAGCAGGAGAGCCCTCTATGTGCCTATTATCACCAGGGGCTGTGGAATCCAGTGGGCAGGTACAGAGTTCAGGTGTGCTACTCCCTTGCAGTGCGGTCCCAGAGCAAACCTCTCAGAGGCAGCACATAGCTCCCTAGCAGCAAGTTGCCCTCTGGGTGTGTCAGACATCACATGCAAGAATGCAAGGATCCATCATTTGCAAGCAGTTTCTTGGAGCTCTGGACCACCCACCTGGCTGGATGCTGGGGTTCAGCAGTGCGCAGTCATGTCTGTGCATGGAGCCCCTGGAGTCACCCTTCAGTGGGCCAGAGAAAGGATAAGCAGGTCATCAATTAAGAATGCAAAAATGCTCCTCAGATGGCTGTGAGGAAGGCAATTGCACACAGGAAGTAGGGAGAACCTGGTTACGACCAGAATATGAGCAAAGAAGGAGAGAAGTGAACAGGGTGAGTAGCAGGTGACCCCCATCCAGAAAGGCTCCACACAAGACTGAGCTGCAGACAGAGTGCTCCATGTAGCCTGGGCTACACAAGAGCCATGAAGTCCTATGAGCTGTCTGCCAGCAGGGACAAGAATGGAGTCCCAAGGCTGTGGGCAAAGGAGCTAGCTGCAGCCAGCATGAGAGGAAAGCTGGGATGGCCAGTGCCAGCTCTCCATCAAAACACATAAGCACACCTCTACTCTCTGCAGCCAGGGAGAGAGGTACTCTGGAAAAGAACAGCACCAGCTGACCCCAGAGATGGCTCTGATGGCCCATGGCTCAAAAACCAGTCATCATTTGGATCCACAATTTAGAGAGAGAGAGAAACATGGTCATGTGCTGTAAGAAAGCTTACTTGGAAACATAATCGGTAGAGGGAATGGGTGCTTCTCTGCCCATGGGGATTCTATCAAGTCCAGGAACATTGTGAGTGTGGGTTGAAGGTATTGCTTAGAAGGAAAACATATATAGCCACACCATCAGGGTCTTCCAGACTTCCACCCATGGACAAGGAGCATTCCTGGGACACAAAGTTCTTTTATCCTATATATTCTCTCTCTCTCTCTCTCTCTCTCTCTCTCTCTCTCTCTCTCTCTCTCTCTCTCTCTCTCTCTCTCTCCTCTTTCTCTTCATTCTCCTCTTTTCTCCTTGCCTCTCTCCTTTCTCTCTCCACTATCTCTCCAGTGCTGGAGATGGAACCCAGAGGCCCAGAGCCTGGAGCGAGGAGCATGCTAAGCAAAACCTCTACCAACAAGCTTCATCCCCAGTCCTTGATCTCTTCTCCTGAATAGCAAATTTTGGTCTAAGCCTCCGCCCCAGAGGGGGATATATTAAAACCTAGTTCTTACATATTGTAGAGCATGCTTTTCCAGATCCCAGGAGGTCTGCAGACCAAATGTGGTTATTGGGGTGAACTCAGAATTACAAAAAAAAAAAATAATAATAATAATAATAATAATAATAATAATAATAAAAGGCCAAGAAGGCATGCTTATACTCTCACTCACCTCAAAAAAAATCCAACAATGTTTCCCATAATGTTTTTGCCTTAAATACGGCATGGCATTTCTCTCTATAAAGCCTTCAAGGAGATTCCCAAAAGATCAAATTCCTTACCAAGGCTCCAGAACCCAGATACTCTACTTTCAATCCTATTGCTGCATCGTTACCCTGGCCCCTGGGCCTTTGCCCTGTCTGGTCTCTCTCTCTCTCTCTCTCTCTCTCTCTCTCTCTCTCTCTCTCTCTCTCTCTCTCTCTCTCTCTCTCTGCCACTCTGTGCACAACTTCAACAGGATGGAAGCTACATCAAGACAAGGGTGCCTGTATTGGGAACTATGTACTCCGGCTGCCTGCCATTCATTGAGTGCTTCTTGAGTAAAGGTGCAAATTGATACCCAGCTGCTCCTATTTTTCACTTAGGTCTCAGATCAAATGCCACCTCCTTGGAAACTTCCTCCAAGTCCCCCTTGGTCACATTGTAACTTTGTAAGCTTTGTCATTATTTTTATAATGGTGTTCCTGCAGCTCTTCCTTATTTGCAGCTTCTCACAATAATATAAGTCGCAAGCAAGCAAAATTCTCATTGGCCCTGTCAATAGAGCGCAGCCCCTAGCATGCCAAAGGGTTGTAATAAACAAGATTGTAAGAGTCTCCCCTCTCTCTCCAACACAGACACAGTCCTGGGCAGTGGCAAGTCCCAGTTCCCCAGCTCTGTGTGTCCAGTAACCAATGACAAACCAGTGGTAAGGTTGGCACTCAGAGAAATTATGGACATGAAACATGGGGACAGTTGTTTCTTCTATAGGCCCACGTGCTGTTTTTCATCAACCAAGTCTGACCCTGCTCGCTGTGAACACCATCTGAAAGTGCTGAGTCCCCTCATTTTAAAGTTCCATTACTGATTGATTCCTTAATTAAAGTTTTAATATTTATGTGCCTTGAGGCAGTATTTTAAATAATGGAGCCAGGCATTGAAGAGAACCTTGTGGCTTCTTTAAAAACAACATCTTCTACTTGAGATCTTCATTTGGACAACATTGGTGAACACAAATGTGATAGGTGATTGCATGATTGCCAGAGTTGGCCAAACCAGTATTAGCTGGGGAATCGTGTTTTCTGGAAAACTCTCAAGCTGGGTAAAAGCAGGCCTGCTGCCCTGTGTCCTTTATAGCACGTGTACTCAGATTTCAAGCTTCACCTCACATGCCACTGGGAACTCACTGCATCCCCAGAGCATTTTATGTGTTAGATATGATTTCTCTCTTGGAAAGTGTTGTGCACTGCACCTTTGAGCTTAAAGGATGTAAATAAAATGGTCTGATCTTTGAAAAGGTGAAATGTCATACATATATACAAGGCAGACCCAATTTTCTGAACACAAAACCCAAAAATTATCAGAAAGGACTCTGGTGAAAAATAAGGGCTTGATATGCCTTAAAGAAATGGATCAACCCATTAGGAAATAAAAGGACCCATCACACACACCAGCAGAAACATCTAGAACACTTGGGCTTAGAGCTCTGAGTAAAAGGTAGGAAAAATAGCCTGGGTCACCATAAGAAGCAATGAGGACGTTCAGCCAACTCAGACCCACACTGGTTTGGGGTCAAAACTGAGAGCCACAAGTTGATGGTGAAGACAGAGGGATCAAAGGAGAGTTGTAGCTACTAGGCCACCACTGAAGCCTGCACTGGTAAACCAATCGGTCCCTCTACCCTTCTCTGCAGATATCAGCAATCACTGTCCTCTGTCTGGCTTTAGGAGTCTGGATTTCAGACCTTCCTTGCCTCAGTAGGACTATGAAAAAGTCCTGCAAACCTGCCATACACACAGTTATCATGGACCACAGCATAGGGTCTATCTCATGTTGTATTCTTAGCACAACAAAGTAAAAATTAGAAATTAAATAGCCTTGATCAAAATGCCTATTTATGCATTCATGTTTCATGACAAGTGAGTGACCGCAGTTGCCTTCCTATAGTTGGATAATGTCACAGAATTCCATATGGAAGCAGCCATTATAATGTGTACCCGCCAGATAAATAACAGGTAAACTCGTATCTAATATTCTTTCATTCTTACTTTTTCAAACTATTTTGTGTATTTTGGGAGAGTCTTTTCAATCTTAAAGATTTACTAAGGTGATATTTTCAGCCCAGGAAATAATGAAGGCTTTCAAAAGACCAAAAAGTTGTCCCTAAACTTAATTTCAGGTCAACATGCATGTCAAGAAGGTTAGTCAAAACCTGCTGAGAGGCATCTATCTCCTATCTCTGGAAAAAGGAGATAACAGAGCAGAAGGGGCCAAGTGGCCCTGTCGTGGGCAGCAGAGTTACTGCCTGCTACCACTGGCTCACCTTTTTGTTTCCATATATAAGGTTTACCTGTTAGTTCAGAGGAAATGAATCTGTGTAAGGCCAAGTACCTAACTTTTCCATAGAGTCCTGAAGCCCCCACAATTATAGTAACTTATTTGAGAGAATGAGAGGACAACCTGTACACACTTACCATATGCTAGGTTCTTTTATTACTTTGTTTACTTCTTATCAGAACCTTCTTCGGACAGAGCTAGTCCCCAAACTTTCATTTTATAGGGAAAGAAGCAGAGGCACAGAGAAGTTACACAACTTGCTCAAGGTCACCCAGCAGGCAGGTAACAGAGCCAAGAGCCTGGTGCTTTTCTCCGGCACCAAGGCCTTGCTCTCTAGACTGAGCAGGTTCTCTCCACAGTTATGAGGAAGGGTATTCTTTCCTGCCTAACCCAACTCAACCCTCCTACTGTCACAAAGAGGAAACCCAAGAATTCTGGACCCAGGGCCTCCAAGATGTGCTCAAACAAGGTACCACGTCAGCCCTATTGTTTGTCAGTAACTGCTACCAGCACCTTTAACCTTCATAGGTCCCAGGTTCTTTGCCTCTGAAGAAAACAACAACAAAAAAAGAAAACCTCTTAGCCAAAAATAAATCTGCTGATGACTCCAGCCAGGCCCTCTGTGGTCATTTAAAAATTGAAAGGATCCAGACCCACTCATAGTTCTCTATCTCTCTCTCTCTCCCCTCCTTCTCCATCTCTCTTCCCTTCCTCTCTTCCTCACTTTCTCTTCTCTCCACCCCCCCACAAAGAAAAATAAGTGGTAGATGGCAAACGTCAGGGGAATAAACTAGCACAGGGCTGAGGGACCAGGATAGGAGTTAGGAAGCGGGGGGCAGGGCTGACAGTGAGTCCCAAGCTGCAAACAGTGCCAGATTTCATCATGCATTGGATTTAAAAGTTTTTAAATCATTTTATTATGAAAGAAACCCCAAGTTCTGGTACGGTATGATTCCGTCCAAACAGAGCTATTCCATATCACACCACTTTATAAGTTCAACTGAGAAGACAGAATTGGGTACCAGTTTCCCAGGCAGCCTGGTGAGGATGTCCCAGCCCTGATCAGCCTAGTCTTGCAAATCGGGGTGGGCAGGAGATGCAGCCCCTATCTGGGTCCACAGGGAAGCCGTGGACCATCCACTGTCTGGCAGCCTGACCAAGTTGACAGAACCAGGAGACCCACTTGGGGTCTTCCCCTCCCTTCCTGCTCAGCTCAGGAGGCTTCCAGTTTCTGAGTGACACCTAGTCCCCAAAGCCGCCAAGCCTGCAAGAGCATCCTGATCAGGTAGCCTCCGGAAGGGCGGCAGGGAGACGAAGCGGGAGCTTTCCAGTCCCGCGCTAGCCTCTGTCAGTGGGTACTCAGACTAGAGCCAAGGCCACACCACCTGCGCCTGGACCTTCGACCCCGGGATTTGCCCACCAAGTAAGGATAGTTTAAGGATGCTGTAAGGTGCCAAGGGACAAGAAGGCAGGGCTGGAATTCACTGAGTTTCCTGGGTAACCTCCTCCCCTGGGGTCAAACATTGCATCTAGGTCGTTGACCTGGTGCCCATAAACAGTCACTCTGTCCCAGACAGCATCCTGCTCCCCTCTTCCCACTAGGGGCTCGGTGCTTCCCAACGCCCTACCAGGTCGTCGAGGTTTTTCCTTCCTCAGACCTATCCAAGAGGAGCAGAGATGGTGGCGCCCGGGGCGCACCAAGTGCACCCTTCCAGCTGGTAGCAGGGGACTGATCGAAGTGCGCAGGCAGGTTCGTGCACCTGGGACTCGGGGGCAGGACAGACAAGGTAGCCTGCGCGCTTCCCAGGGCACTCAGGAGCCAGGAGGGATGTGCTGTGCGAGGCTATCTGTGCACTGGGGTCTGTCTTGGTCCCCTGGGAAGACACCCGGGAGATTGCTCCACATGCACTGAAAAGTTCCCGTCCACTGAGCCCCGACTCTCACGAGGAGAAGGCCAGCTCTCCCGATCTGGCTGTTCCCTCTTTGGGACCCTTTGGGCCAGGTCAGAGGGGCTCAGAGGAGGCGACAACGCCTTACTTACCTGGAACTCGCGGCGAGTCCGCCTGCAGTCGCCTTCTCCTGTGCCCCAGACCCCCGACTTCCCCTATGCTCTGGGCTCCCCCGGCCACCTCACCACGACCTGGAGGCGGCGAAGTGGGGTGCTGGCTTCTCCCACACTGTCCCCAACTTCGTGTCTAGGTCAGCCCCGCTCTGGCGCCTCTGCCTGGCAGCGGCAAGGGTCCGAAAAGCCCCGGGCCCTGATGGCCGCTGAGAGGGTTTCTGGATCCCGGGGCGCGCGTTTCCTGGCTCCTCGGGCTGCCTCTGTTGGAGGCTCGGAGTTCTCTCGCTCCGGACGCTGGGGCGGGGCGCAAGTCTGTCCCCTCCAGAAGCGCGATGTGCTTCTTGCTCTGTCCCCCGAGGCGCACGCGTGGGTTTCAAGGATGCCGCCGGCCGCCGCCTCTGTCGTTCCGGTGGCTGGCTGAGCGCTCGACCCTACGTGGGTGCTGCCGGAGCCAGGACACGGAGGAGGGATTTCCCTCCACAGTTCGGGTTTCCCCACCCTGCACGGACCCCAGCTCTGTCCGCTGCTGTGAGAACCACTTTAAGGCAGCGCAGCCAGCGCCACCGGCTCAGGCTGGAGGCGGCGCAGCTCGCAGGGGGACTGGAAAGGAGGTGACCTTCAAACCCCGCGCTCAGGGAGACCAGGAGAGGGGGCTGGAGTGATGGGGAGAGCGGCGTGCACCCAGTTGACCCTCAGGAGCGCTTGCAGGCAGGCGGGAGAGAATAAAGGAGAGATCTTCCAACAAAGATATAGATTAGAAAATAAACAAAGGAGAGCAAAAGAACGCGAGAGAAAAATGTGTGTGTGCGTGCGTATGTGTGTGCGCGCGTGCGCGCGCGCGCTTGTGTGTGTGTGTGTGTGTGTGTGTGTGTGTGTGTGTGTGTGTGTGTGTGTTTGCACGCGTGCGACAGCCAGCAAGCAGCCCCGGCTACGGAGCCAAAAATAATCCGGTGCGCCAGGGAGGCCCCCTCCCCCTTCCCTTGTCCCGGCGGCGGCCGCTGAGGTCACGCAGCGTGCTGGATTCTGGAGGCACCAAGGCCTCCTGGCTCTTTGCCTAAAGGTGACTAAGGTGAAAGTTGATTCGGGGCCAGTGGACGCAGGTCCTCGGTGCACACAAGTTCGTATCGTCTCAGAGTGGGTTCGCTCATGAGGCACCAGGGCTCTCCATTCTGACTCATTCCCTCCGAGGAGCACAGAGCGGAAGCAGCCTTTTGCCCCAGTCCGCTTCTGTTCTGGGAAGTTTTCCAGTGAATCTTCAAATCTCAAGGTTTGGCAGAAATCTCAAGGTTTGGAGCCCTATTTGAGATGCAATGAGTTCGCCAGCTTGGGCTGGTCCTCACCCCTCTAAACCACGCCTCTCCTCCTGCCGGTTAGTGCCCTGTTCCTGGATAGCGCCCTGGCTGGAGATACTGTCTTCTCAGCAGTTGCCTTAGAACTGAAGACCTGTGACTTCTTAATCCTATTAGCGCTTAATAAACACGTACTTTTTACCAAATGTTGTCATAAGCAGTTGGCTTTCGTGCCTTTTCAAGGACTAGATGAAGTCCTGACTATGGGTTGATTGATTTCACAGGTCAGAGAAAAGAGGTATTCAGACATTAGAGTTCCATTTGTCCTTTCCCGAGTTTCACCCTGGACTCTGAGCTTGCAATTCCACTTTCCTTCTATTGTTTCCTTTCTTCTTTTAATCTTTTTTGTTGTTGTTGTTGTTCTTGTTGTTTTGGCAAACATTATGAATGACTAGTACAATAAAGTGTGAAGTCTAATAGATTCTAACCTTGGCTGAAGGTCAAAAAGTTGGCAAGAATCCACTCCCAGCAAGGAGAACCCTGCCTGCTCAAGGGCAGATGACCCTGGACAACACCATGTCCAGCCTTGAGCCCTTGACTGGATGCTATTGCCCATGTTCCCAACCTCTGATCTGACTGCCCCTCACATTCAGGGAGGGCTGGCTCCTCTTCTAATGGAGCAGTGAGATGCCCAAAAGAAGAGCTCTGGGTGCTTTTGTAACTGTTTCTTGGGGCCTCTCAAATAGACTCAGTGATTCTTCTGTAATCCTCTCAGGCCAGTTTGCCTTTCCACATTCCAATAAAGGAATCTCCCATGTACAGCTAGATTTTTTTTTTTTTAAACCTTGTAATACTTGGTCCTCATTTGAGAAAATAAGTTTGCAGAATCCTGAGAGACAGCCTTATCATTGGCAGCAGCGATTTGCAATTTAGGTTGGTTTTACCATAGGCTTTCTCAAGGCTCTTTGATAATAACATATTTGTATGTAAACAACTTTTTTCCCCTTTATACTAGTCTTTATCCTTTAGTGGTAGCACATTGAAGCCATAAATCTGAGTTAGTAACATCATAATCATTTTCCCCAGAAACTGTTTACAATGGGAAAGCCACCGAATTTAAATGTAATTGTCTAGCCATGCAGGGAGATGAGATGGGTTGTAAAAGAGGTATTCTCAATTTAAAAGCAAATTATCAATAATGAGAGGAAAAGAAATAAATGGCAGTTAATGGGAACTTCTGTTGAAATATAATGTTTTGCACAAATTCACCAACAGGAATTGTTTCTCTAATATTCCTTCATTTTTACTCCAGAAAGGAAAAAAAAAAAAATGAATGCAATCATTCAAGGCAGAAACATTGGCTGTTGTTTCATTAAAATGGCTAATCTCTGGGTCTTCTTACTTTTTAAATATTTTTTACCATCTAGAATGAAAGAAAATATATTCATCTATCTCAAATCAAGGTCAGTCTGAATCTGTTCTGATGTATTTAATTGAAAATACAGACATATATCACCAATGAATGTCAGGCATGTGTCTACCTGTGCTACTTCCTGGCTTACGACCATGTAGTATGAGTGAGGGAAATATCTACTAGATTTTAGCACAAAACTAGAGAAACAATCAATATAGTCTATTTCATCATTCATTTGGAAAATATCACCTTTTTGCAATAAGCCATTGTATTCCAAGCAGAGGGACTTTTTTCTGTCACTTCTCCATGTTGAGCCACTGAAAGGTGCTGAACTAGACCTTCTGTAGCCCACAGCAAGCACCCCAGCCATGATTATAAAGAACCAGGAGCCTTTGGCTCCTCCTACTGGACATTGAAATTACTTTGCAATTTCTGATGTAATTGCCTGTCAAAAATGGAATCTTCCATAAAGCTGACTTTAAAAAAAAAGCCCTACAGACTTTGTAGCTTCATGCTTCAATAAGAACTAAGTTTCAAACTTCATTGACTCATTTTAAAATTTGGAATCCTTCTATGGCTTCTTCCTTGCTCCTCAGAGTGAGGTTTAAGTCATCTTAGTAGGTTGTAAGTACCTGGGCTCCTTGGTCCTAAGCTGAACCTGTCACCCAGGATACCTTTCTCTTGTAGTTCTTTACTCTTTTTCATATGCTGTTCCTTTTACCTGGAACACACCTGTAGCCTCTACCTGGATAGGAAAGTGTCCCTTATCTTTTACATATCACTTGGACCTCATTTGCCTCCTGCCAAACTCAGACCTTCTACCACCACTGCACAGATAAGACCTTCTTTCAAAGTCCTCTAGCATCCAGATTTCATCTTGTCCCATCACTTATGCCAGACCACTGTAAATGTGGTTTTCCTCTTAGTCACATTCCTCATCATTGAGACAAAATACGCAGCACCTGCAATTTAAAGGATGAGTTTATTTGGGCCAATGTTTTCAGTCCATGTCTGCTGGCTCAAAATAAAACATGGCACCAGCTGCTCATACCATGGCAGCCAGGAAGCAGAGAGGAGGAGGGAGCTAGGAAGGGAGATACAGCTTTTCCTATCATGCTTTCAGGAACTCACCTTTTCTGACCAGGCCTCATCTTCTACACACCTCCAGCTCTGAAACCATTATCCAGCCCTCTTTCGGAAGGCTCACCTCTGAGCATATGAGACTCTTGGAGGGCCTCTTGATACAAATCATAACATTCTCAAAACTGAAGGAACCATGATATCAAGAACTTGTTCCCTAGTACCCTTGTTACAGTGCCCATGGTGCAGGCTAACCCTCTTCTAAGTGCAATAAATGTTTCATGAATCTTCCTCTTGGCCTGCCATGTATTACACTATGCATGGACCAAACACTTTGGGAAAGCTTGAGAAATTAACCTCAAGCCTCCATTAGTTTCTTTCAGTCTTCTGAAGTCTTCTAAGTATAACTTTCTTAAGGCTGGTACCTTATGTAAGCCATCTAGTAGATCACTGAGACATAATCTCTGCTATATTCACTTTCTCATAGCTGAAATCCACATCCAATGGTCAAAAGTTTAAAAAGGAGTGCTTTAGTTTGACTGCCAGTTTCTGGGATTCTGATTATGCATCTGGGTAAAGCCAACAGTACCCCTGCTACAACCTGAATGTTGGACTGCTTTGAAATTGCCTCTGCAAGATTAATTAGTCCAGTCTCTTTAAAAGTCTGAAGGTATCAGAACATGTAGAAGAAAATTCTACCAATGTTTAATATATGACTTGTAGTCCAACTGCCAATGAAGTCTTTGTTCCCAATTCAAACAAGACTTGGCCTTTACAATTTGCATCACAATCAGCATCATTATCTTCTGAGCTCTGAAAAGAATCGCCCATCATTCTCCACTTACAGCATATTGGATCTTCTCCAACTAGCATCTCCAAAACTTTCTAAACTCTTCTAACAAACTGACTCCAAAAGCTTCTAGGCTACAAGGTAAGGTACAGTCACAGCAATGACCCCAATTCTCTGGTATCAAATGTCTATGCTAGCTTTCTTATCACTGACACACAATACCAAATACTTACAACTTAAAAGAGGAGAAATTTAATTTTCTCACTGTTTTCGTCTCTGGTCAGCTAGATCAAAGGCAGAATCATGATAGTGGAAGGGCATGGTGAAACAAAGCTCCTTAGTTCATAGTGGCCAGAAGGCAGGCAGGGAAGAGTGTCAGAGAGGAAGGGTGAGGGACCATTTATAAAGCACCCAAGGTCATGCCTTCATGACCCATCCTCACAAAGGATCTCCCTTAGTAATCTTCCAGGCATTGTTTGATGCAATGAAGTGGGCAGTTGAATTAATATCACATCTGCTCATACTCTAATGGGATAAACAGGTATCCAAATAAATGATTGAAAAAAATTTTCAAAATGTGGCCAATAGTGAATGGAAAACATAGCCAAACATGAGGGAAAGTGAAAATCATAAAGACATCCAGAAGAGATATCTCTATACAGAGAAGGCATAGGGAATACTGAGAAGGGAGTGAAGTATATTCCTAAGGGTGAACAATATCTTCTTTAGACAATTCCCAAAGCAAAACACTGTAGCTCTTTCCAGGAATAGCAAATCTGTCTAACATAGAATTACATTGAGTCCAGTGGGTGAAAGGTGGTAGGCAGACAGGATAGTAAAAGGCAAAGCTGAAGATGTAGGTATGGGTCACTTACAAAATTGGATTGTGAGGTATATTTATATTATCACCAGGCTATAAGGAGACTCTCATTGTCTTCCCAAGAGCCACCATCAGCCAAACTCCCCCTGCAGGTCCCTTGCCCATTGCTCTTTTCTTATGTTTCAATGGCCATTTTTCTCCATTATTATGTTACATTTGTTAAATAACCTTTTCAGAAAATTAAGATAAATGCCCAATGAATTCTAGGGATTAGTAGATTACTTCAAAATACTCTAGCATTTTAGATGTGCTAACTGATATATTATATAGAATTGCAAAAGGATTAAAAATGAACTGAAAAAAAAATCAAAGCAGCCAAGCTTCCTTTCATTTATTCTTCTAGAATACCTCCCTAGAGCGGGCACAGGAGAGCAGATGCTATGCTTAGATTCATATATAAATGACTGAATTCAATCAAATTCATTGCATAATTCTATTATTATGTAAGACATGCTTTGCTGTGAGTTCTCAATCTCCAGGATTACCTGAGAGCTTTATCATGGTCTGGTTCAACTAATGAACTAATTAAAACAGTCTGAGGACCACAGGAGAATGGATTGCACCTTATATTCTCCATCCTCCCCTCAGTCCTTGGACACATGGCAGATACTCAATACATAGTTATTGATTGGTTGAACTAACTCACCATCTATCATGTAGGTCAGGGTTTTGATGTTTAACCAAAGCATTAATACTGAGAATGAGCTACCCCATATTCAGGGATGAAGTCTCTTTCTTTGAAGACACAAACTCTCATGCTGTATTTTAAAATGTCACGCAAACATAATGGTTTCTCCTGTTCTCTCTGGTTTTATCCCTTTTCCTGTGCTGTCTACACTCTTCAAATAATGACAAGAGGACAATAACAGTAATGAAAATAGCATCCTGAACAAGGAAGAGAAATGCTAACAAGAACAGTAGTGAAAGCCAGGTGTGGTGGGGCATACCTGTAATTATAGCACACAGGAAGCTGAGACAAAAGGATTGCAAGTTTGAGCCCAACCTGGCCAACTAAGTGAGACTCTGTCTCAGTAGCTCTGGGCAAAGGTCTTGGGTTTAGTTTCCAGTACATGTGGAAGGTGGGAAGATCATGTGTGATCCAACACCGAGCTTCTCAAACTCAGCACCATGTAGGCTCTGGGCTAGCTAATCCTGCCAGATGCTCAGCAGCACCTTCACTCCCACCCATCAAGTGGCAGTAGCATTCTCCTGGAGTGCTGTATGCCCAAAACAATGAGTATTCAACAAATTGTTCCATCTGGGAAACATGGTGAGTCACAAGGCAATCAAAGCAAACAAGTTCTAGCTCGTACAGCAAGTACCAAACAAACAATGTGTATGGGGCCAAAATTTTCCTGTCAACAAGTGTCCTGTTATAAATTTGACAAGTCTCAAAGTGGTCAAGTGCCAAGATATAATTGCAGTAACATAGTACCTAACACTATTTCAGGCCTTTTACATGCCATGAACTAACCAACTCCATGACCAGGCTTTGCTGTCATCTTGCAGATGGAGAAATTTGGGGACCAGAGAAATAATGTACTTGTGGTCCCTGAGCTACTGGGTAGTTGGCTTAGGATTCAAAACACACACTGATGCCTCCTCCAATTGAGCACTGTCATGAGAACTAAACAGTCTAATCCAGGAACAGTTCCTCCACATGTTTGCTGGCACCTAGTGACAACTGAGCTCTAGCAGGTCATCTTTGATAGGTGCACCGTACTCTAGGTAAAGCCACCACTTTCCACGATTGTAGGCATTGTATTTATGCATCTCAGGCTTCCTGAGCTGCCTGCTCCAGCCAAAACCTCATGATCTTCAATCAACAGCAAATACCAAATCCTCACTATGCTGGACACACCAGAGCTGACCATAAGCCTCCCTTTTTCTAGCTTTAAAAGTAAGAGTAAGTTCTGAGCTCAGTGATTATTAGCAAAAGTGTTTCAAGCTTGGCTTTCTTATAATCAAATGGTGAATTAAAGCTAAATGATAGCTTTATTTTCCTACAAGTTATGATAGTAAAAAGTCAAGATTTACCTTCTTAGAATTTAGTTAAAGGAGGACAACTAAAAATCATGTTGGAGACCTACTCTATGCCCAGCAAGAGGAAGAATGTCTAATCTCAGAGGAACCTGTAGGGTAGATAGTACTATTATTATCATTCCACCTATGACTGCTCATCTTGGTATTTCAATTAAATGGATTAAGAAATGCCCAATAGATTAGCAAAGCGTGTCTGTGGATGACAGACAGGTCTTTTTGAAGGGGGAAAGATCAACCCTGTTTATGAGTGGCACCAATCAATAGGCATATGGCATTGGTGGAGTACAAAGGTAAAGAAGGAAGTGTGCCCTCTTAGAATCACTCCAGCCTTCATGAATGAGCTCATCCTCTAATGTTAGCACCTTTGGAAATAGGTCTCCAGGTCTCCAGTTTCCTTGGCCTTCTGACACGGATTCATACCATCAATTCTCAAGGGAGCCTTCAGGCCTTCAACCTTGGACTGCCTTGTGTCCTTGATCTCTCTTGTGCTGCAGCTTCCACTTGCTTGGTCTGAGCAGCTTGTGGGTGCTCTGGCTCTCCAGTGAATCCAGATGATCACTGAGGCTTCTCCTGCCCCTGATTCTGTAAGGCTACCTAATAGATCCCCTTGCATATGTGCACATATATTTTCTAGTGATTCTGTCCTTCCAGAGAACCTTAACATCATCATACCCATATGGAAACTAAGTCTCAAAGAAGTCAATGTTCAAATCTTGCAAACTTAACAAGTTTAAGGGATCCTTATTTTAAAATCATTTACAGTCTGGTATCAGGTCAAGATGCTCTATGTCACATTTCCATGATCTGTCTATAAGTACAGGGGATCAAATGGTCAATAAGGCAACAAAAATTGTATACATATTCTGAAATCTGGTTAAGCATCTTTTCAAAAAAATAGAAATAGTACTACTGCATTGCAGTTTCATCCAAAGTCACCCATGAAGGTTAAAATGGAAACTTCTCAAGGAAGCACAAAGTTGCAAGTCAATGAGGTGTAAATAGTTAATGAATTTATAATCAGAACATAAACAGTTTTGCCTTAATGTACCAATACCTCGGGGGAAAAATGTTCCATGTATTAGCAGCACAGAGTATTGGCAGTCGATTTCTTTCAAATGCACTTACTTTAAGTCCTAGTCATTTTATTACAAATGGATAAGTAAAGATATTTAAACCACTTAGGATGAAATATGTAACCTGATGAGGAAGGATATGCATTTTCAGTGGTTACTGGTAGATTATAGATGCTCAAAGGAATAAAATATCTATAGATCATGGTTAAAGTATGTATTATTGTGCTTTGTGCTTATACACATATTATTTGTATTTATTCCTTGTACTTCAGTTAAGAGATATGAAACTCTAAACAACAAAAAATTTACTGGGGATATCTTTCAAGACCACATAGCAGGTTGGGGGCTGGGGAGATAGGTTGACAGTCTAAGAGCCTCTCTCTCTCTCTCTCTCTCTCTCTCTCTCTCTCTCTATATATATATATATATATATATATATATATATATATATATATATATATACATATATATATACATACATATATATATATATATATATGTGTGTATGTGTGTGTGTGTGTGTGTGTGTGTAATATGATGAAATGTATAAAAAGGAGTAGAATTTGAGGTTCTGGAAGCTGAACATAAACATTTATAGGACTCACTGAGGACAGTTAGGCACAGTGAGGTCCCCACTGAGCATGATTCTATCAGGTAGAGCCTTCTCTACTAGACTTCCACACACCACCAGTGAGGCTCAGCTCTACAGTCTCTGCTCACTGGTCCTCAGAGGCTCTTCACCTCCCCTAAAGAGGACCCTCAGGCAGGTGTTTTAGTCAAGTGGTGAACTTTAGAGATGAGCCCAGCAAACAGTGGCTGGAGCACATGCATCAAGAGGTGAGAGGGAGAGGGAGCAAGGGACAGAAACCAGTGGGGGAAAAGTATCGTCAAGCAAGTTACAACTGTAGGTACCCGTGGATTATTCCTAATTCTGGGAGCCAGTATGGACTGTGCTCCCTATGGCCCACCTGAGGCCAAGGAAGTTGAATTAGATCCATACTAATTCTCACTCAATACTGGTTCAGGGGTTGTTTTTTTTGTGTGTATACATACCCACATGTGTGTTGTGTTAATCCAATGCCACTGCTAGCCTTCCTTGGACATAAGTAGAGCAGAATTAAAAGATAAGAGCAAGCTCTTGGGTGGCACTTCCAGTGATGGCATTCAGTGGTCCCTATACCATGCTTGCTACAACACACACCTGGGGATCAGGACCCAGGGAATGAGGCAATGGGCATCTTCTCTGTGCTTAGTGCACCCATGAAGAAAGAAAGGCAAATTGTGGCTTTGCAGAAGTAGTTCTTTATGCACCCAGTAAGAGTGGACTACCCTAATATTCTATCATCACCTACAAGACTCCACCAATAGAAGTGCATCCTATGCTTATCAAACTGCAGTGTACATAAGAAACATGTGACATGCTTGTCAAAATTCAGACCCCTGCCCTTACCTTACCATTCTAATTCAGGACATCTGGACTAAGAACAGAAATCTGATTCTAAACTACTCATGTCCATACACATGAACATGTCACAAACATGCATATGCCCCATGGCATAGGTGTTGTATGCACTGTATATAGAACACCAGGGTATTTACTTTACCATGGAAAGACTTATGGAGAGAGATGGAGGTGGAGAAGTTTTAACACAGAGAATGTGGTCCAAAATTTAAATTTAAGCATGATGCATACTTAAATTTAAAAAAATAGACTTAAGACACATTAATCCGCCCTCAAAAATGCTTATCCTATAACTCTTGTCACTTTCTGAGGCAGGTCTGAAAGTCCTATTTTGTGAGTATATTTAGTGGTTATCACAGCTTCCATGATGTTCTGAATTGACTCCAAATGTTAATCAGTTGTCTTGGTTTACATCCAAAGTGTCTCCCTGCAGCCTCATATGTCTAGAAATTGATTGGTCATGGAGTTACAATACTCAGCAGAAGATCCACCCTCTTCTGAATCCATTGCCTAAATGTGCTGCTAAACTATGGGACCTGGCCAAAGGTGGATCACTGGGTGTCACCTGAAAGGCTCTCCCCTTCTCCCTCTCTGCCTCCTGAAGGCCATGTGCTGAGTGTCTCTCCCATTCTGCTTCTGCACTCCAGCCAGCTGACCATGAAGTATAACGTAGCCAAGGCAAAACTCTTCTCTTTTATGTTGGGAACCAGGGATGCAAAACTAACTAAGCTGGGTTTTTTTTGGGGGGTGTCATTTTGACTTTGAGTGAAAGACAGAAATTGTACAGTGACACAGCCTGGTGAATAAGATGGATGAGAACACACTACAAAGTTTTTATTTGAAAGAGCTTGCTGTAAATGGTTTGGATCTATTCAACACATCAAAGAAGAAGTGACAGCATAACTAATGAAAGAGAACCTCCAGAAGGGCTTCGGAAAGTGGCAAGAACAAGGGGGAATATTTTGAGTGAGATTAATGACAATGTGCCCTTTACTGTAATAAAAAATTTAAAATTGAAATATCATACATTTTGATCATACCACCTATCTGTTAGATCTCAGTTTTTCTGCAGGGATGTTTTTCTGCACTTTGAAAATATAATTGTTGCTGTACTGTCAACCCCATGAAAAGGAAGCGATTGTTGGCAGTGCTCTGAAAGACTGAGTGTAAGCTTCCAATGCATTATAGTCTACAGGCACTTTACAGGGAGCCAGGACACTTGGGGGGGTACTGCTTTGAAGACTTGGGAGCCATGAGCAGGGCAAGGAAACTAGCCTTATATGTTGGGAAGAATACACAAAAGTGGAACCAGGATCCAAAAGTCACATCCAAGAGATGTCCAGGGTGCAGAACAGAATGTGTTAGGCACTTCACATGAAAGCCAGGCCTGGCTGAGGTGTGAAGACGATGTGCCTCCTTAGTGAGACGTATTGGCATTGGGGTGGTGAAAAACTGAATGCCATTGCTGCTTTCCATGGGTCCTTTTCAGAGAGTGTGAGTGTTGGTAATCCTAGAATCACTGTCAGAGAACATTGCAAGTCTGGCATTTGCAGAGATCTTTTATAATGGACAAGAAGGGAAAACATAAGGAAAGCACAAAACATGTATCTTAGGAGAGCAGGTAGAATTTTCCTGCATCTCTCTATTTTTAGACTAAAAAGTATTTCACAGATGTCAACCACCATTAATAGAGTGACAAAAGAAGGGGGGAGACAACCCGAGAGACTGTCAATGAAAAGGCCATCAGTCTATTTGATTTCTCTACCTCTTCTTGCTTTGATTCGTCTCTGTGTTCAAAAGCTCCAAGATGAGCCTGCTTGCTGTTATTCTGTAAAGCAATTAAGCAACTTGGCAATAAAAGCAATCACATTATTTCTGGAGTTGTTCACAGAGAATACAGAACAGCACAGGACAGATGTTGAACCAAAATGCAAGTACTTATCCGAACACACTTCTTAGCGCCAAGGCTAAACACTGCCAGAGTGCCTGATTCAGCTCCAGCTCCTCTCCTGGGATCTCGCTCCACCCAGGAAGCCTCCTTCTGCTCCCTCTTCATCTCTTCTGGCCACCCAGGACAGAGCCGACTGAGGCTCTCCTATGCCAACTCTCCTCCTGTGAGTCCCATTCCACTTAAGGTGAGTTCCTGGGCTGTCTCCACCTCTAACTACCAAGCTTCTTCAGAGTCATCTCCCCTGTGTCACCTTTAGCCTCCTTACCCATCTGTGATTTACAGGGGCCTGGCCTCCCCCATGACACTTGTCCACTGATTGTATTCTCCAAGCATGTTCTTTCCTGATGGAAAAGGCTTGCTCAGTCCTGGATCCTGTTTGTGGTCTTATCATTTGCTACGTGGCCATTACTGTGGCTTTAGAGGCAACACATTCCTAGCCATCACTCTAGCCTTGAACTAGCTGCCTTCTCCCCCCACACACATCTCCACCCAGATGCTGCTTCACGACAGATTGTTGCTTAGCCTCTCCTCACACACTGCTGAAATCACCTTCTGTAGTTGTCTCCTGCATCCCATGGCTACAAGATACCAAAGCTCTCTGCAGCCTTCACATGGGAGCTAAATTCCCATCCATCCATCTGCAACTCGGAATAGAACATTATCACCTGACTCTTTGCCAAGCATCTGGACTGCTGTTTGCCACTACTCTGGTTACTGATTTGGCAACTATTTATTTGTCAAGTGCTACTGTATTTCAGAAATAAACTAGAAACAAAAATCCACTGTATTGGTATCTCTCTCTCTTGCCAGGGTAAGTATTTACTCCAAGACTTAGCAGCTCAAACAACAAACATGTACTCACAGCATCTGAAGCTAGGTATGATGTAGTTCACGGGATTCTCTGGTTCAAGTACCTTGACTGGGCAAAATCAGTGCTTCAGTGTGGCAATAGCATCTTCTCAAGTTTCCTCTAAACTAGGACCAACCTTCTAACTTGCTCTTGCAGTTGACACTGGAGTCCACTCTGCATGGACTAAAGATCTTGACTGCTGATCACCATGAGTTCCTTACCACATAGGGAGCTTACCACATGGCAGCCTGGTTCTCCTACAGTAAGGCAGCAGAAATCACAACGCAAACCAACATCACCTCCTGACCTTATCTCAGAAGGGAAAGTTCTTGATTTGTGCTGTGGCACAGTATTAAGTTCAGAGCACACTGAAAGGGAAGGACTCACACAGGACCATGGCCCCAGGAAGGATCACGGCATTGCTCACTGCATCTGAAAGGCTTGACTTTCCAGCATGATCCAGCCCTAAATGCATGGCAGACATCAGGTTTGGTGACTAAAGTCTCAGGTCTTCAGGAGACTGAGATTGGAGGATGGCAAGTTGGAGAACAATTGGGCAATTTAGTGACTTAATGAGATCTTCTTTCCAATGGAAAAAAAAGGCTATGAGTAGAGCTCAGTGTGAAGGCCCTAGGTTTATTCCCCAGTGCAATGGTAGAGATGTGGGGAGAAATGAAGAGGAAGAGGGCAGATCCATATTACAGAAGAGCTCAGAAGCCAGGCACTCCCCTTCGCAGGTCTCACATTAAAATTCTCATCTTCCCCTCCCTGAGTCCTCATAGGCTCCCTGCATTCCACTCACCATGTCTCTTTATCTCTTCTTGACATAGGATGACAGGCTCTTTGCCAGAAAAACCTTTCTCTGCTCGCACCTCCTGCCACACATAGCCAAGGTGTATGTGTATTTGTCAAAGCTCTTTCTTTTCATTCCAAGTGACAGACACTGAACTCAACCTACTTTAAGCTTGAAATAGGATTTAGACACAGACATTTATGGGCCAAGTGGACCAACAGTGAGGACCCTTCTCTCTCTATCTTTTGTCCTGCCACCCTTTGTTGACATCTTTCTCAGAAGCCTCACATATAATATTCTGAAACATAGGCATGGGAGCATATACCTATAATCTCTACACTCTGGGAAGCTGAGGCAGAAGGAGCACGGATTTGAGCCCAACATGAGCAACTCAGTGGCTTAGTGAGATCCTGACTCAATAAGAAGTAGGAAGGTAGTTCAGTGAGGAGATCCTAGATTCAATCCCTAGCATAGCAAAGTAACAATATCCTCCAAGACTCACATATAATAGTCTGTCACACAAACAGAAAGAGATTCACTTTTTCAACTCTACAGAAAAAAATTTAGTACTTTCCCTCCTTGACCCAGACAGTGGCCACAGGTTCATGACTAAACCTTCACTGGGAGCAAGACACAGTGTTCTCTCCCAATGACCAAATCTATGAAACCTGAGCCTGGACTCACCTCCAGAAGAACTACTGGGACAGAGAACAGGGGGAAGGCATTTCTTCCAAGAGAAGCTATTACCACTGGGGAGCTGCAGGTGCTGAGCAGTCATATAATTAGACAGGTTATGCAATAGAAACACAGCAGCCTCTCTTATGCAAAAAGTAACCTAGGACTCCCTACCACTTATGGGAGGATGCTCTGGTGTCTTTGCCCAGCACACAAGCCTCTGTCATATGTTCTGTACCTGTATTCTGAGCCTCATCTGCCCTGCAGCCTGATCTCTAAAAGAACTGCATGCTATTCTCATCACCTCTCCTTGGTCTAGAGTACTGAACTTCTCCATAACCTGTTGAGCATACTGCTATCTCAAGAGCCATCTCCAACATCGCTGTCCTTTTAAGAAATCCACCCAACATCTACCTGGATCAGTTGCTCTTTCTTTAGGAAATTGCGCTAATATCTGTATTCTTAACAGAAGAAACACTGCTCCCCATAGGATGTTTGGTAATGTCTATAGAGGCGTTTGGTTGTCATGACTGGGAAGAGAATGGTTTTGATATCCAGTGGGCCAGTGCTGTTCAGCAGTCCTGCCAGATGGAAATGATCCCTTTCAGAGCATGGTGAAATAGAAACCTCCTGCCCTCTTGCAGCACTTAATGCCTTGTATGATAACAAGCAGCTTCCTGTCTTCCCAAATAGACCATGAGTTCCCCAGAGGCATGGACATGATTACATTTGTCAGTGTCTTCTGGCTCTAGCAGGTGCCTGGCCCAAAGCAGATGCTCAATAAGCACTGGCAGAATGACTGAGCAAGGGAACAAGTGTCCAGATGGGCTTATGAAACAGTATCCAAGAAAGTGAGTTCCTGGAAGGACAGTGGTTCTTTAAATCGTGATTGCAGTAGAGGATTTCAGCGACAGTATGTTGTTCCCAGTTCCAAGAATAAATTTAACAAAATGTAAACTTTTAAATTTGAAGTCACGTGGCTTACTCTACAAATCTAATGTCTGTACTTGTGGTATGGATTATTAAGAAACAGTCTCCAGCCAGGGATGTAGCTGGGTGATACAGCACTCTCTTGGCATGCATAGGCCCTGAGTTCTATCTTCAGCACCACAGAAAGGAAAACAAAAGGGAAGAGATACAGAGACAGAGACAAAAATGTAGAGACACACACAGAGAGGGAAAGAGATGAAGAGAGAAAGAGAAATGAGAAAGAGAGGAAGGGAGGAAGAAAGGGAGGGAAGGAGGGAGAGAGAGAGGGAGGAAAGACAGATAAATAGATAGATCTCTTAGTTTCCTATAATTTCTAAACTCAGAGGACAGAGCTACACTCCCATTAAAATATACAACCTTCCTGTAGTTACTCCTGATGTTTTTTACAATGGCGCAAAATTTCATGACCCTCTTCGTCATCCAATTTCAGCCTGAAACAAGCCTGTGCATGTCCTGTCTCCATCTAAGCCATCGCATGCCTGACTAAGAAAGGCACACGTCACTGGGAGCTCAGTATGCCATGTAAGGACTAACACATCTTGGCGAAAGGACATTCAAATGTCAGATGGAATGATTTACACCGTATGTCAATAAAAAGTACTCCAAGGTTCACTAAGTCAATAAAGCTTATTAGAACACTCTTAAGGCTGAGTATCAATATACCCTGGTGGAGACCTCTCAAGCCAGGCACTATCTCAAGGCTGGTGGCATTAAATAGACCATTCTGGAGGGAGAGATGAAAATTAAAAGCTTCCATTACTGTGAGAGTTTATGTTAATGGCGCAAAACAGATGAAATTGGAGAAATTTGTGTTTAGATTCACACAGTTAAAATGTCCTGGACAGGTATCCTTAAGTACTCATACATTGAAAATCTCCACCACACCAAGCATGGCATAAGGCAGGCATATCACAATGACTCACTTTTATTTAATAAGCACTTATGTAATTCTATGTTCATTCTAATCTTCATTATGACCTTACAAAATAGGCATAACATCATCCCTATCTTTAAGATAAGGAAACGGATACTCAGAGAAGCTAAAGAAAATGCCCAAGGTCACCTGGCCCACTGGCAGCACAGCCCTGTGCCAAGCCAGGCAGCCTGGCTAGAGCAGGTATTATAACCCAACATACAACACCACCTGGCCCACCTCACTTCCAGTCTTACCAGTAAACTCTTAATGCCAAGCTTGATCTACTCAGTATTTCTAAACTTAACATTATTAATTGGTTTAATCACCTGATTTCAAAGCCAGAAGACTGCACAAAAGTTGGACTGTGGATTTTTTTTTTGACACGTCAAAGTGTCTGTGGCCAGCTAGGCTTGTTTCTTACATGAGAAATCTGGGAAAGATGAAGAGGTTATAGGTAAGGTACAGGCCTGTCTCTTTTGAGACATCCACCTGGTTCCTGTCTGTGCATTTGAATGTGAGACCCTGGCTTAGGTATTTTGCACAAAAAGATGTCAAACCTAAGAGAGGTCACAGGAACTTTGCCATGGCCTGAGACAGAGTGATTGGCTGAGGTTGGGTTTGAATTTGTCAGGATCCTAGTGGAAAAGAACTACTCAGGTTGAGGCAGTTCCAGGGAATGTCCCTTGATTCAAACAGGTACCAGTAACTGTGGCATGTCAGGTGTAGAACAATCATAATCAGCCTGCACCAGATTCACTGCAGCCATCATTGCTCCCATGTCTCCAGGAACAAGAGCAGGCAGTGGAAGCAGACCCAGAACCAGCAGGAGGGGACTAAGCACAGCAAATATGTGGGGAGGAGGAGTGGGGCCTTCCTCCTGGGGAACACACATCCTGTTCTCCTCTGTTCTTCTTATCCTTGCCAGAGACCCCAACACCTATCCATAGGCAAATACAAATGGCTGTAGGAGGAGTGAGGATCTCTCTGGAGAAGAGTAGAGAGCAGAAAGGCTGCACACAGGATACCTAAAGAGTGTTCTCTGGGATGCTAAACCTAGGTTTTCACACTTCACTTGCTCATACTTGCTTGATGAACCTTCGCAACAACAGAAAAGGTAACAGGTAACACAGTTACAGTGAGGATGACATGCTGGCTACTACTGTAAGAGCTTTACATAGACCAGCTCATATTCCTAAGGGTTCCTCATGTGCTGGAAATAGAGAAGGGTGGGAATAAAAGGCTGACAGAGATCTAAAGACCCTAGTCTCTCAAGAGATGGATAGACCCTGCTACCAGTCTCAACCTACTGCAACCTTTCATACAAATTCAAAGAAGTATGGGCAGAGGAGTCTTCCTGAAAAGGAACCAATGGGAACCAAAGCTAGTTGCAACATGATCCATTCAGCCCTGACTCTGAGCCCAGACTTCCCCTATGGGGCTGAGAATCACATCATCCTCTAAATAAATGTAGTTATTCTGTCATTCAGAGAATTTGACCAACAAGATAATGGCTTGAAAAACTCTGGCAGACACAGGTTTCTCACTCTTCCAGCAGCCACTTCCAAAGTCCAGCAGTCCACACAGCCTACTGGAAAGACATTCCATGTAATGAAGAAGCTCACCACTATTCGTTGCCAGGCATGGACTGCTCAGTACCACACTGTCTCTTGTACTGTAGACTCCTTTTCCTGCCTCATTTCTTTTCTGTCTTCTTCTCTTCTTCCCAGGCTTGTACTTCTCCATAAAGTCCAAGCCTGTCTCCTATTATGATTGTTTAAGGAAATCCAAAATATATCAAAAGTGAGTCAAGGGGCCATGTGAGTAAGCATGCATTACAAGCCACTGGGAGAATCTTCCGTGGGGAAAAGCATGGCTGACTGGAATAGTCAGGAAGTTGTGTTTTATGGAAGTGACGCTTCAGCTGAGATTGAGGAAGAGTCAATGTTTATTAATTGGGAGAAGAAGCATGCAGCAACATTTTGGGCATGTAGAAAACTATATGCAAATGTCCTGTGGTAGAAACAAGATAGGATAAAGGGAAGGTTGAACAAATAATAGAAGGGTGATGTTGGTAAGCACAAAGCCTAAAGACTGAAGACAAAGAGGAATATTCAGAATGGCGCCACTAAGAAATGACTCCTGGCTGTCCTCCTTCACTCAAAAGCTTTGTCACGCCCCTTGAACAAAGTCAGAGGCCACCCATGATTAATGGTGAATTCAGAGAATTTCAGATAAGGGTTTCCTGAAATAATTTGCCTCTTAGGTTAGGCAGGGTATGAAATGTACATAAACCAATGTCTTCCATAGAGACATGGTGCTTTCATCAGAAACATCCTAATGAATCAAAGGGGACATGGACTAGAACTAATAAAAAATCTGAGCGCAACATGACAACATGACATGTAAATTTATATAAAGGGTCCCAGGAGGACACTGGTTGACTAGAAAGCACATGTAATAAATGCTATCTGTGCATACTTACTGACCGTCAGATAGGTGCCAAAGTTCTCCTGGGTGTAGACAGAAAAGTCGTGAGGATAGGAGGACCACACTGGTGCCCTCAGGTTATGAGAGAGGAGCCATGAGGCTAGTACATCACTAGTACAGAAATGTGGAAGATGGGATGGGGGTGGGGGGGAGGGCTACCTGCACTCTGCTCCAGTGGTAACTCTGAGCCTGAATCATTGGGCACCCAGAGTCTTCGTTCAGAGAGAATTCTGTGCCTTTATTGGGAAGATGTCAGTTGTGGATGCATCTGAAGCATTTTCTGGCTTTGAACTTGCAAATGTGAGTTTGCCCACTCAGTACCTGGATAACCGCCATCTCTCCATCTCAGTTATTTTTCACTCCTTGCTGGGACAAAATATCCATGTGGTGGTTGACACTTTGTGTCAACTTGGGAAGGTTGGCTGGACTTTCTTGGCAATTCCAGGAGGCCTGCCCTAGGGTGGGGAGGTCTGGCCCACCCCAGAGTGACTCAGGACTTAAAGGGCTATGCAGCCACACCACTTCAGAGGAGCTCGGACTCTCACAGCAACCATTGCCACTTTCTCAGAGGAGCTTCAGTCTTGGGTCTTTGCAGTCAGTGTGAAAGGAAGGGAGAGAGGCTTGACCAACACCACAGCTGCTGCTGCTCCTCTGCTCTTTGTTGTTTTCTGCTACCATGAACTGCTGTCATTTGCCTTGGAGCCAGTGGAGTATGGACTGAAACCTCCACTAACTGGGAGCTAAATAAACTTCTCCTTCCCCAATTTTGGGTGTTGGTGTTTTGTCCCGGCAATGAGTGAAAAGTAAATGAGACAATCTGACACCCCAAATGAAGGAAAGAGAGGTTTACTTAGCTCATAGTTTGTGGAGGTTTTAGTCCATACTCCCCTGGCTCCATGGCAGACTGGCACGTGGCAGAGGGCAGCAGTTTGTGGCAGCAGAAAATGGTAAAACAGAAAGAGCAAATGGGCAGAGCAGCAGCAACAATGGGAACAGAGAGCAAGTCTGTCTCCCTTCTGCTGCATTCAGGCTCTCCACCTCAGGCCAGGTGCAGCACTCACACCCATCATCCCAGCACTGGACTATGAATTAATCACAAACTAGATGTTTGCCCCATAACTGTATGACATTTTAGAGGGACACTTAGACACAAACCATAACACTCTCCCCATTTTCAATGTATGCTATTGATTATTCCTTTTCAGATTTCTTCCCTGTCTTTTTCTATAGACAATGCAAACAGTCAGTGTAATCACTTATGATTTCCCCCTAACAAATTAAAGCTGGTCCCACTGTTGTGACTGTTAAAATTTTTCACAGGGATCTAAGTTCCTGGATGAAAAAGATTCAGCTCCTGAAGAACTGAGTTCATATTCACAAATTCTGACAAAGGGAACAATAGAACTGGAGGTGAATCTGTTTTCTTTAGCAGGGACTGATGGGCTTCTAGATCCTGAAAATTCAAATACATTCTCATGCAGACTCATGAACGATGGATGGGAGAAACAGATCCAACACCAACTAAAGCAGGTCACCATTCCTAGTCCTACTGCTATTGGGTTTTTCTCCTGTATGAAAATAAAATCCTAGTATTGCTAAATTGTAACATTGCTCAAAAGAACCCGGGATTCAGATTCCATGAGAAATGATCTAACAACTTAGAAATTAGCAAATGATTCATAGTAAATAAGGGGAAGAGTGAAGAAAGCAACTACTAAGCTAAACTCACAAACATATACAACCAAAGAGATCAAGCAAGGTGTTCACATACTGAACTTGATGCTCTAGCTAACCAAGCTGGACTATGGGACAGCTATTGGGGAAAGGGGTTTATTTTGCTTAGACGAGCTGCCTTTTGGGCAACTTAGTGACTTAGTGAGACCTTGTCTCACAATTTTTAAAAATTACTGAAGATGTAGCTCAGTATTCAATCCCCAGTACCACACAGGCCCTGGGTTCAATCCCCAGTACCACGGAGTGGCATTCAGGAAAGACCTGAAATTTGTATTGTGTTTTCCTCAGTATGATTTGCTTGCTATTGGGCACTCTAGAGATGTCCTTGAGACAGTCTAGGGGTTCGAGAGCTGCTCATGGAGCTTGCTGGAAGAGCTCTATTAGGAAAACATGAGTGTGTGTGGCCTCATCTATTGGGTCACAGAAATTCTACCCTCCGTGTCTTAGAGCAATGTTTAATCGGGCTTTTGGTTTTCTTTTAAGCAAGTAATTGTGTTACATGGCTCCAAGGTCATGGTACATGTCCTATGCTAAAAAACAGAGTGAAAATGGATAATCCAAAGATGTGCTATGAACTTTCTATTTACTGGCAGGATCCCAAGCTCCACCATCCCTGCCCTCTCTAGCCCCATATCAGAGCTGACGGTGATGCACCTTCTTCCCTCTGGCTTCATAGTGGGCTTGACCAGGAGGGACATCCACAACGATGGAGGATGGAAGAGGCTGGGGCCAGAGGAACAGGAACCTGGCTCAGCCCTCAAGAAGTCTCTATGACCTCTGTACCCAGAGGCCATGTAACTGTTCCTCTCTATGTCCCCATGGATGTGGTACTGCCTGGCTATTTCTAGCCCTGGGTATAAAATTATCTTTTGAGTTTTTTTCATCCTCAATTTCAGTGATCTAACTTGAGGGTACTGCTCACTTCTTGCTAGGTCCTCCTTTGCTACACACTGCAAAATGCCTAGTACCCATCAGGAAGGAAGGAAAGTCACATACATACCTGATCACCTCCCACCTGGCCACAGAGCCAATTTTGAGTATGTCATTAAAGAAAACACAATGCATGTTGAAAATAACTGCCCTGATCCAGTTCCCCTAATTCTCAACACAGAACTCAGCTTCCCAGGGCCTCTGCCCATGGTGGTATGATTACTGCAGTGAGTACCTAGAGAAATTCCCACCACCACATGAGCTACCAGGCTCTTGGACAAATGACCATGACTACAGCTCAGTACCCCTTGCTGCCATGGTCTGAATGCCTATGTTCCCTGAAACATCATAGGGTGAAATCCAAATGCTGATGCTCATGGCTTCAGGAGGCTGGCGCTGGAGGAAGGAGTGCATTGTGGAGGTGGAGATACCATGAACAAACACTATCAGTGAGCCAGAAAGCACTCCCTCTCTCTCTCTCTCTCTCTCTCTCTCTCTCTCTCTCTCTCTCTCTCTCTCACACACACACACACACACACACCAGCTGCACCACCTACCTTGATCTTGAACGTAAAGCCTCCAGAACTGTAGAAGAAAATTCCTGTTGTACGTAAGCCATCTACTCTGTGGTATTTTGTTATAGCAGCCCAAATAAGCTAACACAATTCCCTTATAATGAAGCAGTGGGACAGACCAGGTCCCCAGTGTACCCCATAACTATTATGATAATGCACAGAGTAATTTGACTTGAGGAATGCTCTTCCTGTCACATCAGAGACCACTAAGCCAGCTTAACATAGTCTCTGTTTTCCATGGAGAAAACAGTGAACTTAAAGCATCCAAGAGCTCTCTCTGCCCATTCTATTTTGGAAGACATAATCCTAAAGCTAAAGTCTCATGGCAAAGGTTAATGCTTCATATCAATGTGATATATCACACCCATGTTTATAGCAGGATGGTTTGTAATAGCTAAATCTTGGAAACAATCCAAGTACCCATCAACCAATGTATGAATAAAAAATATGTAGCTTATTTATGCAATGGAGTATTAGGCAGTCATACTGAAGGATACACTTGAGACATTTCTAGCTAAATAGATTGATCTTGAGTCCATACTCTTAAATAAAATAATTTAGATATATATATGAAAATATCACATTGTCTTTCTAAGAATTGGAAGTGTAAGTAAGAACCAAATACATAAATATTGTGAAATATGAAAAAATATCTATATATAAATATAAATATATAGATATTGTGAAATATGAAAAAAATATTCAAAGGGAAAAAGGAACTATAAACGAAAGAGGAGAAGAAGAAAGGGAAAAGAGACAAAGGAGAAAATAATGATAAAATGAAGCAGTTTTGCAAACAAGGAGGGGAAGAGGGATTGAAGGGAAGTGAATGGAATGGAAATGAAAGAGGAATCAAGATATATCATATATAGACACAAATTCTCTATGATGAATATGTTCAGTATGCATGTCTGAATTGTACCAATAAAGTTAAAAACTGTTCAGTTAAAAAAGATGCACACATGAAAACTTCTGCCATCCCTGCATCTATCTGACATAATAGCAGGATGTAAGATTGCACAGAGGATTGCACAGAGTAATTTGACTTGAGGAATGCTCTTCCTGTCACATCAGAGACCACCAAGCCAGCTTAACATAGTCTCTGTTTTCCATGGAGAAAACAGTGAACTTAAAGCATCCAAGAGTTCTCTCTGCCCATTCTATTTTGGAAGACATAATCCTAAAGCTAAAGTCTCATGGCAAACTCTTGTTTTACAAGATTATTTTCATAGACTGTTCATAAAAAGAAGCTACTATGGCCTATTTCTGGTATATCTTTATAATTTACAATGGGCAGACTCTCAAAGCATCAAAAATGGGAAAATATAATCTTACCTTTCCACACACAAATTTCCTATCCAGGTATTGATTCCAAAGCTAGATACACATCCTTGCTTTCATATAGACCTGTCACAAAGTCGGGCCATTTGAAATCAGAAAAAAGGAAGAAAGATAAATGTAATGTCCTAGAACATTGCTTAAATAAAATATAGGATATTGTAAGGTCAATAAATACAATGGCTCAAAAGATATTAAATGATGTAGAAGGATGTTTTTTAAAACACCATTAAAATTTCAAAAAACACTTCTGTATGAGGTACAGAAATGTAGTCAGGAAACATAGGGCATTTGAAGAACTCCCTTGGACCAATTACTGGTTGTAGAAGAGTGTGGGGCTATCTTCCCTCCTCCCTGAAGCTGGAGCTATGAGTTCCTGCATCACTAGATGGAATTTATGCCACATGCCAGGTCGATCTGCTCACACCAATAAAGAAATGTGGAAGTCAGTCCCTCAATTTTTGAGATTTTTTTTGTCCCTTATTAGAAACTTGGCATTTTGTAAGGCATGAAAATAGGTAAGTAAAAAAGCCATCTTCATGTGGGATTTGCAGTCTAAAATAGGGGCCAGTTAACTAGTGCCTGTCAGCTAAATCCAACCTGCCATCTGCTTTTGTGAATAAAGTTTTATTAGGACATAACATGCCCCTTAGTTGGCATTGTAGCCATTGAGTATTACGGCTGTTTTGGTTGTTTTCTGTAGCTGCCTGGCAGAGCTGAGTAACTTGTGGCAAAAGAAACCATATGGCCTGCAAAGTCTTTTACTCTCTGAACCTTTACAGAAGAGCTTGCCTAGGCTTGAGGAAGAAATCTACTGCTGGAATTGTGGCACTTGCAGCACAGCACCAACATCTCCTGGAGTAATTCAAGCTTTCAGTCTGCCCCAAATCCCAGGAATGGGAGACTGAATTCGACTTATGCACCTGTGACATTTGAAGGGAGGGTCAAAAGACTACTGAAGCTCTTATTCCTATTTTATATTATTTAACCACTTATATTGACATGTCCCTAAATTAAAGAAGCTCTCCTGGGGAGGCACCTTCAGGAGGTCCCTTATCCCCCACCAAGCGGGATCTGCTTCACTAAATAAGAATTAATACACATCATCTCCTCAGGCTTACCTAGCCTATATTAATTACAAGCACAGCATTTAACTCAAACGAACCATTCGGCCATATGAGCGACAATATTCAAGCTATCAATTTTATGGCACAGCTCAGGAAAATACAGCGATACATCATCCCACCCAAAATACAAAGGTCAAATGATATTAATTAATGCAGCGACACAACTCGCTGCAGCTAAATGGGTATTCTTGATTATGGCTCCTTGATTGAGAACTAATGCCTCATTAATCTTAAACGTATCAATGTGAGAACATCAACGAAGTCAAATAGAATAATGGCCAACATTTCAATGAACACAGACTCATGCTTGCTGGGTAGGAAGGTGAATTTTACAGACAAGGCTGTGTTTTCTGCCTCCTTCACCAGGGAGATTTGCTGAGAGCTTTGTAAAGAAGCAGGGTTGAAAGTCTCCATCTCTCACTCTCTCTGCCCCTCTCTCCCTCCCAGTCTCTCCTACACACACAGCATCTTCAAACAGGCAGGTAGACAGGCAGGCACTTTCTCTCTTGTGGTTTTTACATATATACTACAAAAAGAAAGAGTAACGAATAGGTCTCTATGGCTCAGAGCCAGTGAACAGCAGACACTCTGGGGTCTGTCACTGTACCCACACACCTCTACTTATTTATCACATGTAAGAGGATAGAAGACAGAAGGTCACTGGCTCAGCCTTGAGGACATGGCTTGTCTGGATCTATTTCATTTTAGATAGAATGTCCTTGTGGATCTGAGCAGACCCAGGGAAGAGAAAGGTGGAGCAGCAGGCATAAACACAGGGTTCCCAGCTCAGGCTGGCGTCAGTGTCCTACAGACTTGGGTCACAAATGGACAATTCTGCTGCTGTTTTGTGAGTCTTAATAGTGTCTTCTTCTGAGATTTTAGTTTCTTATGGAATTATTAGAGACATCATGAGAACTTTGACACACACAAGCTCACACACATGAAGGCTTGGGACTCCCATCACAGGAAGGTCATTTGAAAGGTTGGGAGGTCTAAGTCAAGGATGACTATTTAAGGGCACCCATCCTTACATACCTGCATTGTACAAGCAGGGATGGTGTAGAAAGAGTTATGCATTAGCAGTCTCACTGTAATCAATACGGAAACTGAGAGTCAATCACAGAAGTAGCTTTTGTTGAGCAGGGTCCACAAAGCAGCGATGACCTTTCTTTCCCTTCCCCAGCAATCTGCAAGGCAGCTGTACCCTTTCCCCACAAACAATTTTCTAAAGAACTCCAAACTCTATTCTTTGAAGAAAGAAGTTATTTTCCTCATTTCTCTTTCTCCTTTGTAGGAGTTTTTAATATCTTGTGTCAAGGTAAATGAAGTCTATTCTACTTCCTAAAGACCACAATTCAATAGAAGATTTTTACAGTCCATCTCTGCCTATATTTAAGTCAACCCACAATCTAATGTGCAGAATATCTAATTTATGCATAATACATTTTCAATTGTTTCTCACTATCTAATTCACTCAGCATGGATGTACCTGACAATTCACATGAACATGTGTTCAGATCTTCAGAATTACATTACATGCTGCTGCCTTCCACATCTCAAATGCCCCAGCTTCATTCAGATCCATAGTGTTTCATTTCCCAACCACACACCCAGATGGAAGAGCTCCACTGACCCAGGGAACACTATCACTGGGCCAGAACTCACATTGGTCCATTTAGTTCCTAAGGCAAGTTCATCTTTGAGAAAACTTCTGCACCGAAGTAACAACCTTTGCAGAAAAAAAAAAAAGCTCTGAAACTACATAATAATTTCCCAACCTAAATATCAGTGTCTTCTAGAAAAGTTTCTAACTGTACACATGCTCTACCAAGACCATGAAGCCCAGAACCTCCACCTCCTACTTCATCAATAAAAAAGGCTTCAGCAAAGGTCTCTAGAGATATTAATCCAAGCAAGCTAGAGGCTAATTGCCATTTCCCTGCATAGTGCCCCAGTGCTGATAATTCTTCAATTCTCTGTATGTGCTCAGGGTCAGGGTTGTGCTGTTCTGCTCTGCTCTGGAATTCTGAGTTGCAATTCTCCCAGGCATAGGTAGGGTGACAGTCATGCAAGCAAGATCTGGGTTCCAATCCTGGGCCCCCAAATGCTGACGCTGTTGCTAGAGCCCCACTAGAGTCTGGGAATAGTAACATCAATTCTATAAGATTATTGGAAGGATCCGCAGAACACACTGTGTTGTGACTCTACAGTCACATTCCCAAAGGTCCAAGATTGTGGCCCAAGATTGTAGGGGCACAAGCAGCAACTGGAAAGAGAACATTTTGCGAATAGGCTTATTCTTCATTTCCTGAGAAGTTTCATGTGAAAAGGCATAAGCAAAGATACTTTGCAAGCCTTCCTCCCACCCATTATTTCACTCTCTGCAGCCCAATGACCCATACAGGTTGTAGCCACACTTTTCTGGGAAAGCAGAAAAAGGAAAGTCATCAAGTAGGCCAGAGTCTGGTTAGTGAGAGTACAGGTGGGGGTCTACAGCTATGTGAATCTGTCACAGTGCATCCATGAAACATTCCATTAGGTGCCCAGCCTAGGGTGTTCAGTGCTGGGAAGTTGGTCCCACAGCCAGCTGATTCTTTGCACTGTGGCCATGGGGAATCTTTCCACACTGCTGGCTGGAGAAATGTTCTGCTCCAAAACATGCAGTATACCCTAGGCCCTGCTCTTGGTTGACCTTTGCCCTCCCTAAGGGGTTCTCTTTACTCTAAAGCAAGGGTATGGCATGAAGGTAAAAATTTCATCCTTTCATTTTTTTTTTTGATGATAGCCATTCTTTCTGGGATGAGATTTTTAATTTACATTGCTCAGATGACCAATGAAGTTGAATTTTTTTCATGTATTTATTCATCATTTGTATTTCTGTATCTGAGAAGCATATATTCATCTCAGGTGCCCATTTTTGGATTGGGACTTTGAACTTTCAAAGGGAGAGGGTAGGTTCTGATTTTTATTTAATTCTTCTTATGTCCTAGGTAGAAGTCCTATGTCTGAGCCTTCCTGTCATAAAAGGTTCTATGCATGTCATCTTTATCAGGTGACTGAGCACAGGATCATATTTAAACCTAACATGAGCCATGAGGTGACAGCAAGACCAGGGAGTGAGACCCCCTTCTGTCCCACAGCAACACAGTTGCAACTCCGGAGATCACCCCTGCTATCGAGTAGAGGTTACACATGGAGCAGAGGTCCTCAAGTAGGGACTGGGTCAGAAACAGGCCTATGCTATGCTACTGCTGTTGCCACCTAAACTCAATGAGTCTCTGTGGATCCAGGGACCATCTCAGACACTCCTCCTCAGATCTCATCTGGCATGGTTTAGATCTAGAATGTCCCCCCAAATTCTCAGAAGTGGGGCACTGGAAGGTGAATGGATTTCCATGTCTCCATACTTATCTGTACATTCATCCACTGATGGTCAGTTGAATGTACTATCAGGAGGCGGGGACTGCTGGTAGGAGGTATGTCAAGGGGTATGCATGTGAAGCATGTATTCTTGTTCCCAGGTCTTTTCCCTTCTCTGCTTCTTAATTCTCTTTAGGTCCTTAGGCAAGTTCATCTCTGAGCAAACATCTCCACCAAAGGCATAGCTTCTTCAAACAAAGAAAAAAGATCCAGAAACCACGTATCAATTTCCAAACAGCAATGTCTTTTAGAAGAGTTGGTAACTGCACCAATGTTCACCCTTCCCTTCTACCATGATGCTTCTGTCTGGGAGCCAGCCAATGAAGGACTGAGTCTCTGCACCCTGAGCCAAGTTACAGCTCTCATCTTTTAAATCGTGGTTGGTATGCCTCATGTTCTGGGATGGGAAGCCAATACCTCATCTCTTATAGCAACTGCGCTTGGATTAAAAAGTCAAAATTGTTTGCATTGCCTGTGACATTCAACATCCAACATCTACAAAGCATCTTTTATTTTGAGTTACCAAGAATTAAACTTAGGACCTTGTGCTTGCTAGACAGGTATTTGTGTGGCTGAGCTATATCCCTGGCCTTACAAAGCATCTTTAATGCTAAATGAATGCCTATTTCTCAGTTTACACAGGAAGACTTCTGCCTGTTAAGCCCTTATTATCTCATTTAAAAAAAAAAAAAAAACAAATGGAAGCTCAGAGAGAAGCGTCTCAACCAAGGTCACACAGCTGATCCAAGGCAGACATGAGATTTCAAGCACTACCGCCCAACGCCAGCGCTCTGTGCCCTCTGCTATGCTAGACTCCTCTCCCAAAATAGCGAACAAAGCTCCATGTCCTCTGAGTCTCTATCAACTTTAATCATACATCTAAGCTCCGTCTTATATTTTTAAAAAGATGTACTTGATAAAGGACAGGGATGAGAAATCTCTGAAGGACACATATCCCAATTCCACAGGGAGGTGCCCTGACAGGCACCCAACCCTCAAGTGCAGCCCATGGCCTCAGTGCCTGCCCCTGTGCGCTTTCGGCCTTAGCCAGGACAGGGACACAGTGCACTCCCCTCCCCACACTCTCTCCATACCCCCGTGTGGTTTTCTGTAGGTGCAGATGGCAGAAAGGTGGCAAGGCTCAGGTCAAAACCCTACCATTCTTGCTTCTGAAAGGAGTACGCTGTGACTCGCAAACAGACCCAGGACAGGAACTCTTCCCAATCGGAGAACACTTGCCTCCCCAAAGTAAATAAAATTATATTAAAAACAGAAATATTAGAGGCTCTGATAATGTAATCATAAAGTAATCACTTTGAATTAGGATAATGGCTGTGTCCAACTCTTTATTGCATTTATTTTGAATATCACATTCTTTCAACTCTCATTATTTTAATTATGTTCAATTACAGACATTTGCATATGCTTTATCATGGATATTAGTGAGGGGGAAAAGACTTCCCTGAGTTAAATGATGAACAGATACGCCATATTATATCACACTCGCACCTTCTAAAATGTGATTTAGCTGCAGCCCACAACACTCCTAAGGTAGGCACTAATTCGCACGGATTGAATACTCTGTGGTCTTACAGAAATCAGGAATGTACACAGCCACAGAACTGAGCTCAGGGGTGCTGAGCGAATGTGGTAGAGTAAGGCAAAGATCAGAGTCTGGGCTCTGGCCCTTTGGCCTCAGGAAACTCAACCAAGCTTTCTGACGTTCAGTTTCTGATTCTAGGAGGCTTGTCATATAGTTGCCCCACTTCAGAGGGCAGTTATGAAGATTACCAAAGTGGTGACTGAAAGCGCTATGCTCTGTAAGTAGTAGTAACTGTAGGCCTCATGCACTAGTTGTAGTTTCTAAAAAACAGTGCTGAAACAATTACATATTCATGGGCCAAGGGAAATAGAGGGACCTAAAACTGAACATCACATCTTAGGCAAAGGTCACCTTAAAATAGGTCACAAACTTAAGGGTAAAATATTAAAACTAAAACATCTTAAAAGATAGAAACAAAAACTAATCTCTGTCATCTAGGATAAGGCAAAGAGTTTGCACACTTAACTCCCAAAACAATGACCCATAAGAGAAAACATTCATGTACTGGTCTTCACCAAAACATAAAACTTTTGTTCTATAAAAGACCCTGGAAGAAGGACGAGAATACAAATTATAGGCGATGAAGTATTTGCAAAATAGTTCATCACACAAGATGAAGTGTTTGCAAAACCACATATTTGATAAAAGAATAAAATAAACATGCAATTACCCTATGATTCAGCAATCATACTCTTTGATATTTTTCCTAAAGAAATGAAAATTGTATTTCCATATAAAACCTTTAGATAGTGCGCACCACAGTTTTACTCATAAGACCCCAGGAGAGTCCAGGTGCCCTTCAGCAGGAGAATGGTGAAGCTGTCACATACCTATACTGTGGAGTATTTCTCAGTGATGAAAAGGATATGAACTATTGCTACAAACAACTTAGGTGAATCCCCAGAGAATGAAGCAGAGTGAAAAAGAAGCCAATCTTGAATGGTGCATACTGCATTGTTCCACTTATATAATGTTTTTACAGATAGAATCTTTGTTTTATTTTTGGCACAGGGTCTCACCATGCAGCTTAGACTCACACTGATCCTCCTGTTTTCAGCCTCCCCAGTGCTGGGATTATAGGCATGTGCTACCAGTCCTGGACTTGATTGCCGGTTCAGCGTGCCCAGGGGTGGGGTTGGCATGCATGTAGTGGCAGGGATCGAACCCGCCCCTGCCTTGCCTAAGCAGGCTCTTAGTTCACTGAACTATCTTATTGGCCCTTAAAAGAATTTTAGAAATCAGCAACAGATTAATGGTTGGCAGAAATCAGAAATGAGAATCAAAAGAAAAGAGTATGTGATTCTAACAGAAATCTTTATGGCGGCTGAATTCATGTCATAAGATATTACTGTATAGTTTTGTTAAATGTTAACATTGTAAAAAAAAAAAAACTCCTAATGTGTACATACTATCCTTTAAAATTTAAAATGTGTGTCAATGTATTATTATTATCAATAAAATTCTCAATTGAAAATTAAGTTTTCTGAAACAGAATAAAAAGCTGTTGGTTATAGGATAGCAATGCATGTGTAAATTGGACATGACCAGTGCTAAGTGATTCTCTCTCTGTACCTGAGATGGAAGTCCAGGTTCACTTTGATCTCATTCTTCCCAGGTACAGGTGCTTTCACTATGCCCTCCTTTCTGGGAACATGGAGCATCTGGCCTTCGAGCAGCTCCCAAAAGTGCACAGTGTTTGATACTTTCTGTCAAATCAGTGAAGGCAGCTGGCACACATGTGCTTCTCAGCTTGCTCCCTGGAAGGGTGTGTGCAGCTACTAAGATTTCACAATAGCTTCTCAACTGAGCAGAGAAGAGCACTGTGGGAAAGTGCCAGGGAAGGCAGACTCTCCAATTCCTCTAGAGAAGGATGGAGCACCCTGTTCTCTGTCTCTGCAACCTGGCAGCCTGGCCTTGAACTTCCGCTTTGCTACCTACCAGCTCACTGGGCCCTGACAAGGCCCCTTCACTCCTCTCTACCCAATTTTCTCCTCAGTGCCATGGAAATAATAACATCAGCTCTCCTGCAGGATTGCAGGGAAGGATAGGCTGAATAAATATAAGCTAAGTCCGGCTTTGTGTTCATCTGTAATGAAGAAAGCTAAGCGTATCCTGGGACTGTAAGGTTGTTTCAAGGGTTGGACATGGAACCAGCACCAGGAAATCCTTGAACCAACAGCTCACACCCCTCACTGAGTGCTTGTTCTGGGACAGTTCACTATTCTTGCCATGGCTTCCTTAACGTGAGAAATTAACTGATGTTCTCTTCGTCCTGTGCTTTTCATTTTTCATTCCCTCCATTTCAGCAGCTCATTGCTCCAGAAAGTTAAGGTTACCACACATCTTCCATTACAATCACAAGTCCCTACATGGAGAGAGATAAGTGCATTTTGCATTCTGGGGGAACAGGACAGAAATGGGAATTCCATCTTTCCCCAGGAGAAAAAGATGACCCTGGCATGGTGACAAGCCTTCAGAAAATGAGAAAAACCTGTGGAAATTCCTGAGGCTCCTAAAGTTCCCAAAGCCCAATATTCCCTGACCTCAACATCCCCTGACCTCAATATTTCCTGACTTCAATATCCCCTGAGTCATGACCCTGCTAGGAACCAGTGTTGTGGACTCAGAATTGAAGAAAAAAACAAAATCAAATCCACCTGACTCCCCAGGATGCAAGGGAGCCTCCTGGTAGGATAGAGGCTCATTTTCTTTCAGCTGGGCAAAAGGAGAGTCAAGGTTGAGAAATGAAGGTGGCCATAAGAATAAAAAAGTGTTTCCAGAACCCGGAACTTATGGACAAATCTCTACAGTAGTTTCCTGGCCCACACAGTGGTCACCTGAGAGGGGTCATAAGATTTAACTACCACTTAGATCAACACCTCTCTCCTGAGAGTTAGTGCCAGGACCTCAGGACCCCTCTTCCTTGCACACTCTAGGAAGCCCAAGGAAGCTCTATTCAGCAATAAGCCCAGATTATCCTGAGCAGAACCTCCAGTCTAAGTGAATGTGCTGTAACTGTCAGGGAATATTTCTTCCCACCTACTAAGCTTTTAAAATGACTGAAGTGCCACCCTCTCTAATTACCCAATTCACTGATGCACACAATGGATCTGCCACTTTCTGAGGTTTCCTGACATCTCTAATTCCCTGGGCCCTCTCAGCTCTGAAAGAAGGCATCTGGGGTAATGGGGGTGGGCAGGGAGAGCACAGGGAGAGAATCTGAGAACAGAGGCAGCAGCTGGAGCTCTGCTCACTTGTGACACTGACCTGCAGACATCAGAGCAGAGGTGGTTCCTAGAGGTGACTACTGGTCCCCCTTTATCTGAAAGAGGAGGAAACAGGCAGAGAAGGGGAGGCAGTTGGGCACTGGCTCACCTGAAACCATAGCCCAGGTATTTGCTTATTGATTCATCCTCCCATCCCTTCTTGTGTATCAAAAGCATCCATTTGCCAGTCACTGTTGCAGCTTGGGATGTGGCAGTGAACACAGCAAAGTCCTGTGCTCACAGACTCAGCGTTTAGTAGAGGAAACAGGAAACGGACATTCACTTCAGCAGTCAGTTCTGGAGGAAAACCTAACACTGTAAGGAGAGAGCGAGAGAAAAACAGATGCTCAGTAGAGACTTCATGAGGCCTTGAGACCTGGGCCAAAGACCCCTGGAAGAAAATGTCACAGAGCCATGTGAATGAGAGTGCTGGGGCGACAGAGATTTTTCTAACCAGGCGTAAAGGCATGGGTCCGAACCGTCTTTGACTATTCCTAAAAAGACAATGTGGCTGAGTTGAATGTGCTCAGGCAAAGGAAGGAAAGTAGGGCTAAGCCAGGGGCTAACAGGGCCTAATGCGAAGGAAGCCTGAGGAGAATCCTAAGGCCTCTGGCTCCCATGCTCTACTGAGTGGAAGCTAATGTACTTGGAGCAGAGGTCTGATGTGTGACCTGGTATTTCTGCAGCCTCTTACATCTGCGCTCAGACACCCTAGATAACACCAAACCCCTCATGATCAGAGTGTCTTGTCCATGGCTGTACTGACCCTGGGGCAGGGTGGTTCTTTGTGAAGGGGGCAGGGTGCTGTCCTCTGTTGGAGGTTGTCTATCAGCCTCTTTCGCCTGTACTCACTAGATACCAAGAGTTGTCTCCAGCTGTTACAAACACAAAAATCCCACGCAAGCAGTCCCACGTCCCTCCAAGGAACCTCCATGCAAGGACTCCAATGTTAGAACTTCACATGACTTCTCAGGCAGAAAATCATTCAGTCGGTAGTTTCTACCCTCATGAAGCATAAGCACTACTCAGGCAGGTTTTTTTCCAAAAACAGGTACTGCTCCAGACTTCCAGAACCAGCAGTCCCCAACAGAGGGGCTCCAAAAGCTTAGTAGAAACAGTTGTCCAAGAGAGGGCCTCAAGGACCTTGAAGTCCTCTCTCCAACCTCTCCCCTTTCTGTAGACCTTCACTATGCTACTGCCCAGGGCAACAGCTCCCATGTTACAAATGAATTAAATGCTTACACTTCTTTCACTTTTTTTTTTTTTTTTTTTTTGTATTTTAAAGAAGGGTCTACAGGGTGTTCAGCACCTCACTACTAAATCAGACTCATAGTGATCTACCTGTTTACAGCCTCGGAAGAGTTGGGATTACAGCCATGCACCACCATGCCCAATCTCAATTTCTGTCTCAGTGCACCCTGGGGGTGGGGCCAGCACAGTAGGTTCACTTAAATGTTGATTATCAAAAGGAAAACTGTATCAGTATCTCCCAGAACTGCTTGGGTGGGGTCTGAATTCCACTTCCAGGAGCTCCATGGGATACAGTCTGGCTTCTGAGGTTGGCATCACTCATCACTTCTGGAAGCAGAAGCCCTATCTGTGGCCTACAGAAGGTAGCTATGAAAAGCAGAACCAGTGAAAACAAAGAAGTGTGAAACTGCAGGGAGACACCTCCCAGTGCCTGCTTAAACTTGACCCTCAGGTCTGCTTCCAGCTGGGTGCAAAGAGGGGGCATCAGCAAGGATTTAAAGGGGTGCTAAACACTAAAATCTTTACTACTAATCTCTCCCTTAGCTAATAGAGAACTTTCTATTTAATGTTTCTTGGTGCTGGGTGTTTGTCCCATCTAAACTTTTTACAAATTTCTCCATCAACCGCCTTCCATGTGTCTCAACTCTGGGAAATAATGATGCAGTCCAGTTCTCTCCTCTTAGGTTCTGAGCCAGCAGACAGGTACTCCCTTATTCAGTGCTCCTAGAAGCTGACTGTGAAATCCTCCAGTCAGTTCTCCTGTCTGCTCCTCTAGAACTGGGCTGAGGACATGGCCTCCGGCAGGACCTAGGGACCACAAACTCCAAGCCCTACCAAACTGTCTGAGTCCTCTTTCATGTTACCAAGCCCAGGCCCACCTGAGGCCCACCTGAGGTCAGTACCATCCACCACTGAGTTCTCTCTACAGCCTGTGGCCTGGGCCCAAGATCCTGTAGAGGGACCCATAGATGTGCAGATGGAAATCACTTCACCAGTGGAGAGGCAAACACAGTAGGAGACCTTAAGCATTTTAGTACTTGACCTTTGGGTCTCAAGCTAAACAAACAGGGTCGTTTATGGTGGCTTTGATCCTGTGATTGTAGCTTTCCATTTTCCAGGCAGCAAAAAATGGTTGTTTAAAGAAAGAAACCAAAAAGAAGACATATGGGTAGGACTGCCTGGCCTCCTTTGCAGGAACCTGTTGATCAAATCCCATCTCACAGTGGCCAACAGGTAAGCATGGGATCTGGCAGCAGACTGTGTGGATTCAAGTCCTAGCTACACCACTCTCTACTTGTGAATGTGGATGGGGGCCAGAGCTTTACCTCTCAGCACCTTAATGACCTCTTGTAAAACTTTTAAAATAGGAGCTACAAATGGGGGTAATATACACAAAGATCCTTCACATAGTAATTGCTCAGTTAATTAGCAGTTGGGGTGTTAAGCTTCCTCAAGAACCTCCTCTGGAGACAAAAGGAAGGAAATAACAAAATAATAAATTTTTACTACTGATTGCTTGTCAAGAGTATTGTACTAAAATTGAAGTGTAACGTTCGTTCTCTGAAAGATGCACTCATCCACCAGTGACAACTGAGCCAGCCAGCTCTATGTGTGGAGCAGGAGACAGTTCTGTGCTGGGAAATGTGCCAGGGGGTACTGCTATGCCAGGGGCCGAGATGGGTGCCTTTAGCCCCTTCGAGCATGTAAAGTAGTTCTCATTGGAAGCTTTCAGTGCCAATCATTCCTGTCCCAAGAAAACACAGATGTCCCTTTTAAAGCATGCTCCCATTTGCAGTTAAACCATCTTAGATGTGCCTTCGAAAAGCACACTGTAGCTCAATGATAGGGGGTGCCCAGTGTGGGTGGGGCCTGGGATTTGATCTCTAGCACCACAAAATAAAGCACAAAATCAGAGAGGACTAAATTTAGGAACTTGTTAATTTAGTAACAAGACTGCTGGAACAGAAATATAGTAATTTTACAGTATGATAACTGACAAACACCTGTTCCATGCCCACGGGGACATTCCCGATAAGTCACGTTGAGTATAAGTTTCCAGTAATTGATGAGGTCACTTCACTGCAGTAGCACTCCTCCTCTGACCCCAAACTCCAGGGTCAGCATGGAAGAGACTTTGGACAAACCCAGGTTGGAAAAGGCTGCCCAGGATTCCTCCCACTGGTACGCCTCAAAGCTGCCAGACTCACTGACAAAAAGCAACACCGACCCTTCATCACAGACCAAAAGAGACCAGGGAGGATGCATGCACTAACTGATGTGTGCTCCCTGCATTGGATTCTTAAGCAGAACAAGTGCAACCCAAACCAACTGTGGCATGTAGCTCTGAGCAATATACCGGTGCCAGGTCCTGAATTAGTGCAAATATCCTCTGCTGATGCAAGATGTTACCGATGGAGGACACGAGATCAGTATATACAGGAACTCTCCATAGTAACGTGACAACATATCTGTAATCCCCAAATCACACAAGTGCACATAAAGGGGTTGAAACTAGTGTGGCAACATGGAGCTACAGAAGGCTATCACCTTCAGGAAAGAATAGAAGGGTGTCACCCCAAAGTGCCTTGTCTATACCTGGGATGACTAGAAATGGTGACTTACTGCTTATTTTAAAGGAGCCAAAGATGAACCTAATGCAAAGAAGTGGGTCCCCCTGTGGTGGTCTCTCCGAATGCAGATTGGGACAATAAGGTGCTTCCTGCCCACAATATGCTTTGTGTCCCACCCTGGGGGTTCTGGGTGGCCTTCTATTTCCTTAGTGGGGGCTCTTGGCTAACTTTCCTCATGGTTGGGAACCAGCAAATGGGCTATGCCTCAATCTGTCGCTGCTTTTCTCCTCTCTGCCCTGTTCTCCCCTCTCATAATAAGCAGCAGTCTCGTGGTTGTTCCTAGAAGCTGGAGGCTGTTTCCAAGGCCAAAGGTGAGCTCTCAGTCATCTGGTTGCCATGGAAACCAAAGAATCATCCTGTTCTCTCTCCAGAGTGACTTGCCAGACCCCGCAGTATGTGTTTCTCCATTTCAAATAAACCCCCCCACCACACACAGGTCTCCTCACAGAAGCACTATCAAGATCATGGGGACCGTGCCAGTACATTGGCAAGAGAGGACAGCCCGAGTCCCAGTATGGCACCTGCAGAACAGACTGGCTCGTGCAGACCCAGGTACAGAACTGCTTCAGTCCTGAAGCAGCCAACAGAGGAGCACGAAGAAGCAGACTTCAACCATTTCCCAGAGTCCTGGGCTTTCTGGAGGTCCGTCTCAGCCCACACAGCACAGCTGTAGAGAAGCAGCATCTAGCGCAATGGACCCCAGTCTTAGTTTTGAGATTAACCAAGAGATGTGTCAGCATGCAGACCTGAGATCAAGTTACCAGTTCTGAGGTGGAACACAGGAATCCCCATGGTAATCCTGGTGCCCCCATCCCTTTGGGTACAGGTGCATCCTATGTCACATCAGTGACACTGGTGTAGGAGGAAAGAGAGAAGAAATGGAGAGGGCTGTGTTTTAGCCTAATTTGTAAACAAATTAATCTAATTTGTTTTATCAAAGACCTCAAGGGTCTTAAGAAGGGAACTGGACCTCACTGGGATGCCGTGGTGGCATTGTAACACTTGCCCACCCCCTGCCACCCTTCAAAAAGGGTCCAGTCAAATATTTTGGGAATCAATGTTCTGGGCCCTTCTAGGACACACGTGAATTACTTTAGCACATCACCATATTAATTAAGCATGTTACAGATGGCACGGCAAGAAAAAAACTCGGTGAGTTTTTAAATCCACTATTTTCCTAACTTGTATGACTGCACAACTCTGCTAGCGTGCATGTGTATCTTGCAAAGCACTTGCTAATGTCCCTTGGGATACCGAGTTTGGTACGTGGTGGGCTAGAAGATATGAGTTACTCTACCTCCTGATTGAGTTGCCATGATGTGCCCACTCCTTGTGGTCATGATCTCCTTGAGTCGTGCTACTGCTCTGTTCAAACTGCACAACCAGCCAAGCACAGAAACTGGGCCACAGTGCAAACCCTCCAAGAACACCAACCTTGCCTTGTTCCTCGCTGCTCAGATATCAGCAGGAACATCTGTGACCATAAACTCAGAGCCTCTACTCCAGAACTGATCATAGACAAAACAACTTTCTACATTCAGAAAAATAAAATGAACAGACTGGTCTGAAAATTCACTTCGCAGAGCATGTGAGAGTAAAGTGTAAGGGCGAAAAGTTTAGACCATGAAGTTTAAGGGCCAAGCAAAAAGAAAGCAAGACTCTCAAACAACACAGGAACTCAGGGAGTTATCAGCTCACTGGGTTTTTCCCTTCCCTATCACATTAGCTTTTGAGTAATGCAGCAGCCAGGCCCCCAGCTCTGTGATGTATTACATGAATGCATTATCAGAACCAGCTGTTGCTCTAATGATACAGAAGAAGGATGACGAGCTCTAATGATGTATGGCTCTGGTGTGCCACGATGGAGGAGCGGAGCTGATCCGGGGCCAGACAGCAGCGTAGTTAGGAAGTTGCAATCGATTTATCAGGGGCATCCCAAGCCCGCATCAGGAAAGAGGAGTCGGCCAGGCTGTTGGAATTTATCAACATAATTATACGCTGTGATTTATTAAGTACTAAGCAACAAAGGCATCAAAGGCACTTTTGTTGTTGCTGTTTGGGCTTAACTTATTAGAAAAGAAGGAAAGGCAACTTTCTTCAGCACATTTGCCTCTTAAACTTTAAATATAAAGCTCACCCACACAAATACTTATAATTAATAAAATAAATCCTAAAGTACTGGGAAAGCATAAGCACCTCTCTTTTTGTGCAGGGGGTAACACTTCCCTGTGGTACCCAGGAGACCCAGCCCCTTTGAAAGTTTCATCATCTGTTGCATTGCAGAGTGGTAAGAGTGACCACAGTGAAAAACAGAGATGAGATCTGACTCACCTCCCCACACTGTGCTGGGCCCTTCATATCATCCTTTCCTTTCATCTGTCTTACACCACTCTCCTGAAGGTCCTGCTAGCATCTCCATGTAACAAAGGAGAAAATTAGGCCTTAAAGATGATAAGTGAGCTCAAGATGAGGTGTCCAAGGGATCTGAAAGTCAGAACAGAGGTCTGCATGATGCTAGAGCGCATTCAGAAAGCATCTGCTAGCTCTAGGAAGGGCAAGATCCAGGAGACTTGGTCAGGAGCAGGACCAGGGAAGACCCAGGTGTAAGAGCACAATGGTGGAAGAAATAGATCATCGTTGCTCCAAAGAAGTGAATGAATGGATCCGCAGATGAGTGGCTAAAGCGAAAGCCTGACTACTTGTAACCAGTGTGAGAAGAATTCCACTTGGAGAATAGCATCTTGATAAACAGTGGTCAAGGAATAGAGCTCACCTGCCATGTAAATCTTACTGCTCTTCAACACTCAAGAAACATGAGGTTTCTACCAATATGTACATTTTAGACTCTATTCACAAGTTTCCAATGTGCCCCTCTTTCATGCCCACGTGAAAAATTTGTAATGAAGCAAGTTCTCTTCATTCTCTTAGGTGATCACACTCTTCAATATTACAGAATAGAGTGAAAATAATGTTTCAGCCCTCCATAAGATGCTCTAACTTGCCACCACACTTCCTAGGAGCATTGGGGAGCAGCTGAATTGTTTGAAACCCTGCTAGGCAGACATGTCCCATCCATCCTCACCCATTCCCACTCTGCAGAAAGCAGATGCACAGGATCTAATGGGGAGAATGATAGGAGAAAGCCTTAGTTTTTGTATGCAGGCACACAGGATATCATAGTTTATGTTGTACAAACTTTTTCAACCACTGAAAGCTGAACTCAAAGACAAGACCACTCTCCCCTGCTATTCACAAATCTAAAGAGCCCAAGGTGCATGGAGCCCAGGAGGTGACTAAAGACAACAGATGCCCTAGAGTGTAGATGCTGAGAGCTGTGTGCAGCCCCCATAGGAAGGTTCCCAGACTCTAGCACAAGACAGGTGAGTACTGAGCCAGCAGAGACCAGAGGATGGACTGGACACCAACACACTCCATTTGTCCATTCTCTGTAGTCATATCATATCCAGCTTTGCTATAGCAGAGTTACTTTTAGCTGAGAGGTTGTCCATAAGGAACAACAATCTATCACCTTCCCAGAAACATTCTTACTTCCAGAGGGGACTCTGGGGGACACTCAGAGAACAGTAGTTCCTCAGGCACTGGACTTACAATAGGGGGCAGATTTCAAGACAAAGAAAGCCATACATCATTGCCCAGTTCCTGCAGCATGACTGGTCACCCACAAGGCCTAGCTAGGGTGCTGATTCTGGAACTTGTTTGCAGTGGATAGCCTATGGAAACAATATTTATTCTAGGAATCTACTTAGCAACGGATCAGTCAGGGTTCTCCAGGGAAACTGCACAGGGAGGATGCACATATACATTTTCATTATAAGGAACTGGCTCACGTGATAGTGAAGGCTAAAAAATTCCAGGATTTGCAGGGCAAGTGGGAAAGCTGGAAGCCAGGGGAATTAGTGGCATGGCTGCATGTGGAAAGCCAGGCAGCCTGAGACACAGGATGAACTAATACTTCTGTCTGGGTCCAAAGCAAGCAAAAGCCAGTGTCTCAGCTCAAAGTAAGGCAGGAAAGCAGAATTCTTCCTTATTCAGAGGAGGATCAGCCTTTTTGTTCTGTTCAAAGCTTCTAATGACTAGATGCATGCCACCTACACACATTAAGGAGGGCAACCTGCTTCTACTGTCATATTCATCTAATCCAAAAACACTCCAATGACCCCCAGAATAATATTGTACCAAGGAGTTGGGCATCCTGTGGCCCCAGTCAAAATGACATATACAATTAGCCATCACAGCAAACATAACAATAATGAGAGTCCCAAGCCCAAAGTGGCATAGACTGGGCCTTTCTACACACTCTCTTCTGACTCTCCCCACTCTGCTGTTAGGGGGACCCTGGCTTGCCTAAGCCACTTTTCACAGGCACAGGATATTCTTCACTAGCCATCAATTCTAAACCCCGGGTTTCCTTAAAACATAATTAAGATAAGCATGGTGGTGAGTGCCTATTATCTCAGAATTCTAGGTGGTTCACAAGTTTGAGCCCAGCTTAGGCAGCTTAGAAAGACTCTGTCTGAACATTTTAAAAAGTAAAAATGGCTGAGGATTAGCTCAGTGTGAAGGTCCTAGGTTTATTCCCCAGTACTTCAAACAAAACAAAACAAAGTAACATGATAATTCTACATCATAATAAACACATCCTCCAAAATAACAGATAATTTGCCTCTGGAGGAAAAAAATTAGTCACCAGATTTCATCTTTGGAGATACAGAGTCACCAAGCCCAGCATTTCCTGTTTTTCCTCCCTCACTTCTCTGCTGGGTGAACATCAGGGTTTCCTCTTCTTGAGAACAACTTCCAACTGTTGTATTATTTTCTGTCACATGACTAGGTCTCCTATGGGAACCGAAATTCCTGTGGCTCAGAATTAGCTGCAAATGCATCCTGAGGTCTTTTGCTCTGACCATAGTGATGAAAATTCCTCAAGAAATGATAAGTACAAGTTGGCTCACATTGAATTCCCAGAACAACATCGTGCTGACATCTAATAGGTCCTCAACAAATGAGCTCCCTAATGGAAATATAGGCAAAGAGTACGGAAGATAAATTCACCAGGGGAATAGCCCTTGTCAGGTCAGCTCACACTCACGCACACATTTCTTTTTAACACAGAGGGTTAAAAAAGAATATCTGAGTACAAAACAGATGTGAATACACAGAGGAGGATGGACAGATTTGCCAGCACATTGCCCGGTAATGTGCACACCATGGCCCAACCCATCCCAAGAGCAAACGAGAAGGGAACACAGGGAAAGGTGAGGACAATAGCAAGGCACATTCTGCTATGCAATGAAAACCTGGTCACAGGGTCTTGGAAGCCCAGATTGTGCTGTCATGGTTTCCATTTCAGTTGCTTTCCCCCCAAAGGAGGCTCTCTGTGTGAAAGACTTTGATCATCATAATGGTGAATGTGTTGAGAGAGAGAAATTTCTTTAACCTGGTAGATTTTATTTTGGGGACTGCACCCAAGGATCTAAGTTCAGTAATGGTCTTATAATGCTTAGAAATATTGTCTCCACTCTAGGCCTACACCTGAGTTTAGAAAGTTCTAACTTAATAAGTTGGAATAATGTTTTATTAATTGTATTATGGACTGCTAATTGCAATGCATTTGCATTAACATCTGAAAATACATGACTCTTTGTGGCCTTGGAAAGGCTCTCGAGACTCTTATAGCTCATGGCCAAGGTTATGGATTACTGAGACAGATGAATCTACCTCCTAATCCAGTGGCCAGTAAACAGAATGCATCTGCTATGACCATCATATTATAGTTATCAGTAACACCAGTCATTGTCTACTGTCTACTAGCCATGGTTCTACAACTTTGTTTTAGTGCTTTATATACTGTTTTGAACTTTATGTATTTTGTACAGGGTCTACAGGGCCTCACTACACAGATCGGACCTGCACTGATCCTCTTGTTTTCAGCCTTCCAGGTGCTGGGATTATAGACATGCACAACCATGCCCATTCTCAATCACTGTACTAGCATGTCCCAGGAGTGGGGCCTGCATGGCAAGCTGGGAATCGAACCCTGGGTGCTGTACTCTGTCTAAGCAGGAACTTTAGTCCAATAAGATATTTGGCTGGACCCTTGTTTTGAACTATTTCGCTCAGCAAATGAATGAATAGGGTAGAACTGGAAAAGGGAACTAAAATCACATGGAGTTTAGACCCAGAGAAGACAAAGGTTTTCAGACATAATGACCAAATGGAACGTTGGGAAAGGAGGGGTACATTAACCACATACAGGGAGATGTCTTGGGGCAGGCAGCAGGATTCAGATGTAATCATTTCAATAAAGGAGGTCCATGGAATGAAGGCTTCGAATGAAATCTTCAGATGACAAAGCACTAGTCAAAGAAAATCATCCTGATGGCAGAGCAGGATAAGAATTCGCCAGAGCAAGACTGGAGTTAGGATGCATGACAGGAAGATTCCAACAGCTCCCCCTTGATGAATATGGGCCTTAGCAGGAATGGAAATCAAAAGGGTGAGTCTGGTCAAGTTTTGGCCATTCATATATGAATAGAAGTGCAGTGTGGAGAAAAAGGGAAAATCTGCACCCTTCTTCACTCCTTCCTATCACCTGGAATATAGAAGTGATACCTGGATCTCCAGACGCTCTTTTGTGCCATAAAAATAGGATCCATGTACAAGGGATTTTGAAGTAGAAGGAGGCATATATATTCTTGGAGTGACTTACTAATCAGGAACTATTTTTAAATCTCTGTTACATCAGAGAGAGGTAAGTTTTTGACTCATTTAAATCATTATTTCTTGGATTTCCTCTAAAGTCAAGTGCATCTAGGTCTGCCTGACAGACAACATTGGAGATCAAGGAGCCCTAGATGTCTGTCCTGTCACCTGAGTTTATACTGGGGTTCTACAACTTGATAGTCCTGGAAATTTAAGCAAGCACTCCAGTTTCAAGAAGGATTTAATGCAGAATCACATTAACTAGTATCTACCTATAATGGAGTCTTAAGATGCTTAGATGCAATGACTAATGTGAACTTGTCAGTATGTTTTTTGGTGCAATGTCTTTGCATGTGTGTGTGCATGCATGTATGTGTGTATATTCTTCAGTTCAGTGTGCATATGTCTGTGCATGTGTATGTACATGTGTGTGTGCATGTGTAACCACATGTATTCATGTGAGTCATATGATCAAAGAGAAGGTGGCTCCTCATTCTTGGGGACAGAGGAAGAATGAGAAGAGAATGGATTTTTCACCAGAGGCAAGGGAAAAGTTAGAAACATTTCCTGGAAAGCACACCCCTTACTATGGCTTAGATCTAAAATATTATACCCAAAGTCTCAGGTGTTCAGAAATGGGGCTTTCAGAAGATGACTGGATTATGAGGTCATAAACTTCATCAGTGGATTAATACACTGATATGATCATAATTTAGTTTTCTGGCATTATTGGGAGGTCCTGGAACTCTAGAGGTGGGGCTTGGTGGAGGGAAGGGATCATGGAAGCCTGACCTTGGGAACTATATTTAATCTCCAGGCTATTTTCCTCACCTTCTGCTTCCCCACTTGTTATGCTTTATATATAGAAGTCCCTGAAAAATCTGTTGCATTCAGAGGCAGACTTTCAGGAGATGACTGCATCACAGGACCATGAGCCTCACTCATCGATCAGCCTGTTGACAAATTCCTCACTAAATGTGAGGTCTGGGAATGCTGGCTGGAAGGGTGCATCTCCCTCCCTGCTCCCTCAGCCTTCTTGCTGCTTTGTCTGCTGTTTCTCCTCTCCTGTGCCCCTCTGCTATGCCATCCTGTCAGGGAGCAAGTCATCAATGGACCTAAAACCTCTACCAACTGTGAGCCAAAGTAACTCTTTCCTCCTTAGAGTTGCAGGGCTCAGGTGCTGAGCCTCTGAGATGAGAAGACCACTGAGATGTGGCCACCATGCGGTGAGAAGCTTTCTTCCTCTGGGTTCTTCTATCATGATGTTCTGCCACATGACAGACATAAAAGCAACGGAATCAACCAACCACCGACTGAAACCCTGACCAAAATACACCTGTCCTCCTTTAAATTGACTGATCAGGTATTTGCCACAAAATTAGATCAGCACACTTTCAAGCTTCCTGGCCCCATCCCAGGCCACTCTGGGGTTGGGAAAGTGAAGAGCACTTTACAGTGACTCTCCAGGCTCCTGGCTCCTGGCTATCAGAAGGGGGCCTCTGACCACATCTGCCACTTCACATCCTGCTTGATGGGCTCGGGGCATCCCAGTGCCAACCGTCCATCAACACAATTGATCTTCAACTTCCAGGAAAGGCTGCGCTATTGGGAAGAAGAGGCTCTTGGCTCTGGTTGTGCATAAGGACTGATTAAATCAAAGGGACGTTTGGCTCTTCAATGTATCAGGATTGATAAACACTGACAGGATGATGAGGGGGATGGGACTGAACCAGTGAAGCTGAAAACACTTTCAGGGAAACCAGGCCACTTCCTAATTCCTCAAACACTTCATGAGGCGCTCAGAGCTCTGGAGATATGGCTGCTCTCTGGAAGGCATGCATCTGATTAGCACTAAAAATGGCAAGGAAGAAAGGAGGTGGAGCTGTGTGGAGTTTAATTGCAAGCCAGTGTATTTATAGCTCCATGTGGGGAACTGGTTTGAAGCCGACATTGCCACTGCTCTCTGTTTGCAGTTTGGATACAATAGTGTGAAGGGGAATAAAAGAAAATCGGCATTTGTAAAGACTTAGAGCCAGGCATCCTATGAAATCTAGCAGAGCTGAGTGACGTTCTTCCACTCAGTGTCAGTGTGACAGTGAATAAATGGCAACTTCTCTGAGCCCCAATTTGTTGACTGCACAATGAACTGTGCTAAGAATTAAGTGAAATAATATTCATAAGCAGATTCGGAAACTAGTTCCTTCTTGTTGCAAAGCCTATTCATAGCCTGATTGGTATAGAAAGGGACAGAACAAGCCAACAATGGTGTCTTCTGATGTCCAGGATGCCTGGCAGTGTTCTGGCGAATTTTGCCATTTCTCGTACATCCACAAAAGTCAATACAGGCTTATTTGTATTTTTATTTTGGGTGCCCCATGTGATTGCTTTATCTTCATCATAAGCTTACATAAACAAATTCTGTTCTGGATTTGTCTTTTAATTTCTTCTTTTGTTACCCCTTCCTCTAAACAAAGAACATTCCTCTGGTAACACTTTGAGTTTTGTCTAGATGAGAATGAATGAGCCAACTGAGATGGGTGGCAGGGGCGCCACTCAACCAACTGGAGGGTATAATGCTCTTTGACCTGCAGGTTCCTGGAAATAAGTCCAGGAAAAGCAAAGGAAGACCATGCTCCAGGGGGAAGCTTGGGAAGTGGACCAGGGGGCCACATTCTGGGGAAATGCCCTCAAAGTTCAGAGAGAAGTCATAAAGACATGACACAGAAAGAGGCACCATCTCTCCTTAACTTCTTAGGTAAAACAGAAGGTGACAGGTACCAAGACCTTCTGTGTGCTGGGTGCTGGTTACAGACACACCTGCTGTGATGTGCTGGATAGTGTTTCTTCCCAGAAATGTCCACTCTCTAACCCTAGTACCTATGACTGGGTCCTTTTACATTGCAAAAGGGACTTTGCAGATGTAAGCTGTGGAGTGGGAGATCTTCCTGGATTATTAGAGAGGGGACCCAATGATGTAACAACAAGGGTCCTTATAGAGAATATGTGGTAAGGTCAATATTAGAGATAGCCACAGTAAATAGAAGTAGAGAAGCAGAGACAATGTGGCTGTCAGCCAAGGTCTGGGATGGGTGACTAGAAGCTAGAGAAATCAAGCATGAATATGCCACTGGAAACCCTAGTAGAGACATAGATTTTAACCTAACAGAACTAACTTTTGATTTTCAGATCAATAAGAAAATAAATCTGTGTTTAATCCAGTAATGATGTGACCACATGTTACAGCAACAAGAAGAAACTAATATATCCATATTATATCAAATCCTGCCTTTTCCCCACCCTTTTAATGGAGGATGAAGCTGAGGCATAATGAGATTAGATAACTTAATTAATACCTTGGACCTGATAATTGGCTCTTGGTAATCCAGTGCCAGACTCTGTTTTAACCACTATTCATGGAAAAGCAGGAGAGATTTCAACCAGCCTACAAATGGTGTTCACTTTCACCTCCTTGGCCAAACAAGTATAATAAAGTTAGCATATGATATTGATTACAAACAAACCTGTGTGCTTATTAAAGTGGGGCTAGGGAAAGCTCCATTCTAGTAAAATATTCTGAGGTACCTCTTCCAGATGGTACCACATACAATGGAATGTGCTTAGCTCTGTACAAAAAAAAAAAAAAAAAAAAAAAAAAAAAAAAAAAAAAAAAAAAAAAAAAAAAAAAAAAAAAAAAAAAAAAAAAAAAAAAAAAAAACATGTATCTCATCAATGATTCCTAAAAGTTTCCATAATTATTTGATGTCATTATTACAAATGATAACTCTGATACTCAGTAAAGTCCTATCTCAAGTTGCTCACCCACAAACGAGCAAGTCAGGTTCCAAACCAGATTACTGAGAGGCATCTCTTTTCCCTCAGTTGCTTCAGAAAGTATTCCCTGGCAGAAATAATTTTACATCCTAACACATAGACAGGTATTTGGTTCAGTAGGGTACTGGCAAACATTTAATAACTTGTTTTCAGGAGCAAAATAGTAAGGCTGATTTGCACTATTTTCCAATCTGGTAAAAATATTTCCGCCATATTTATTTCAAGCTACCATATGAGCCGCTTTCCCATCACTGGTATAAAACATGTGATGCTTGAAACCTGAAGGAGATACTTATTTTGTTTAGTCCATAGTTGACTGGTTCTCAAGCAAAAATCAGCACAGGGGAAAGGACATGGCAGAGGAGAGCTTCTCAGTTCAAGATAACCAGGAAGGGAAACAGAGAGAGAAGAGAGGAGCTGGGGCTAGAATTCACTCCCCAAAAGCACACCGTGGACACACCTCTTCAGTCAGGCCCCACCTTCTACCTGCACATTTACCACAAACTCATCAGCAGATGCATCCACCCACAAGCACAGGACCCACACGATTCACTCACTTTTCCAAAGCCCCACTTCTGAACAGAAACATTCTAGGTCCAAAGTACAACAAAAGCCATTTTAGAAAAATTCCCCCAAATTTCCCAGTCGTCTTGTTACAGGATCCAAGAGACAGCTGTTGTAGTCCCACCATACACTGACTTCATCAGAAGCCCACAGAGAGAATCAGTGATTCATATTTTAAATCACAGTCCTTGTGATTCATATACATTGGAATATATAAGAACTCACATTTTTTCCCATTTCTAGGGTTGCCAGATAACATAGTGGGCTCCTAGATAATTTTGAACTCCAGATAAATGTGCCACATATGAATAGATTAATATGAAAAATGTATCCATCGTCTACCCAAAATTCAAATTTAATGTGGCATAATATATTTTTGCTATGTTGGAGATCCCTCCCTTGTATCTTCACCAACACTTCATGTCACCAAATTTAAATGCTTTCAATATAAGCACTTGATAAATCTTTGCTGAATTACCCCCAAATTACTTTGATGGCCACTTCAATAGCATGCATATTCTTCCGTGAATTACTTTGCCCATTTTCCTATTGGGTTACTGCCTTCTTAAAATTGACATTTTGTTTTATATGCCGGAAATATCTATGTCTCCCTTTTATTCAAAGTAATTTAAAACCTGATATAGTCAAGTTGATTAGTCTTTCCCTTTGTAATAATACATGTCTATTTCAAAAACATGATGATTGGCACCAAAGGAAGGGAGTACATTAATTTGAGAGTATTTGCCATATGATAGGTGTTCCTACATCTTAGCTACTGTTATTTCTGTCATCGCTTTGATTCATAGCAGTCTACTTGCTATTTCTTCCCTGGCTTCTATGACAGAAATGTCCCAAACAGCCAGCTAGACCTCAATAATAAAGAAAGATTGACTTCCTTACGCATCTCTCTCATGCACTTGCTTCTCCTCCAACAGCCTAGAGGCTGAGTGGTGCCATTTGTTTGTAAGAGTGAAACACTTCCCTGTGCAGTGCTGGGATCTATCTCTCCACCCTGAAATTGCTCTCTTCCTCCACCAAAAGTCTGAAAATCTTGGCTAAGGGTTCAGGAAATGGTAGGAAGCAGATGAAGGCAGCATTTAAAACCTGGCTTCTACTGTTTGGCCAAGTTCCGAGTGGCAGAGATTAAATACCTGCTCATGGCCCACACTCAGGGCATGCTGAGAGTTAAGGGGTGATTACTGACTGCTCTGCTAACTTATGAGTCCTCATTAAGATTCTTGGAGCTGCAAAATATCTACTTAGAACCACAGAGCAATGCCCTTTCTGGCCTGGCCTCTCTGAAGGTCATAAACCACTTTAATTAAGAACAGCTTTAATAATGGAGGACTCAAGATACCACACAAGGGCACTGCAAGCATCTCTGAAATTAGGATGAAAAATCTCCCTGTTTTGTACCTTCACTAACTTCATTTTTTACTGGCTTCTGTGCTGCTCTACCTATGGTGTCCAACCACCATGTGGACAAGAGCCTCATCCTACCTACCTGTCTACCAGGATATCTCCTGCCCCCACTTGGCCTGAGATGAACCACAAGATTCTCCATGTGAAGGGTCATCCTACCTCTCTTGAGATCTGTCCCAAGCACCAAAGCCCCTTCCTTGTACTACACCATAGGTGGCCACAGAAAATGGGACCATACCTCTTAAAACCGAGGCACACACACTAGGGAGTGTTTCCAACCTCAGCATTGTTGACATGCGAGCTCGACCACCCTGTGTGAGCTGATTCTACACTCTGCAAGAGGTTTAGCAGCATCCCTGACCTCCACCCACTAAAGGCTAGCAGCTCCCATCACACCTGTGACAAGCAAATTTTTCTCCCAGAAATTTCAATTACTTCCTGGAGAATCAGTTTTCAGATGCAGCAAAGAGAAATCATGTGCCCAACTAAATTTGAATTTTAAAAAATATATAAATCTTAGTATGTATAAATATGCCCAGGAAATATTTAGGATACATTTATACTAAAAAGTTGTTACTATGTGAATTTCAAGTTTAACTTATAACATAATTTATCCAGCAGCTTTACTTGAGGGGCAAAATAAGTTAGCTCCTGGTCATAGGTAATTCCATTCTGTCAATCTCTCTAGGCGATTCAGTTATATAGCCAGATTGATAACTGTCAAAGTACTTCCAAAAATTCCCTGATGATCATATTAACATCTGTAGTGCTTGTAATAAACAAAACGAAAACCAAAATCCAGTCTAGCCCACAGTAAAGAAGTGTTCCTGTGGTGAGAGAGGAGCTACTAAACATGACTTCCAGAGACTGAGGTCTGAGGACACCAGACAATCACTAAGTTTTCTGTGATTTTGGCCACCAGGCAGGGGGGAGAGAAGGCCATGCTCTTAGGAAACCTTGTATGTACAGAGCGCTCAAATTCCTGGCATCCAAACTCAAACACCATCACTGGTGGAATGGCAACATAGATCCTTTATCCACCACAGAATTTTATGTAACAGTAAGAAATAATTTATATTTGCCCACATTAATATATATATATATATATATATATATATATATATATATATATACATGAGAAACTATCCCCTCAAAGATAGCGTTTTTATAAAATATGAAAATATTCAATCTTAACAATGTACCCCTTCATCCTTGAATGTTAATGACATCAAAACCCAAGAGAGGCTAAGCCAAGGAGAAAAGGGAAATCAGGTGCAGAGACAATAAAATACAATGCTCCCATGCCTACAAGTGGGTTCCAGGGATTCCTTTCCTACTGAGAGCCAACATTAGTGCATACCTAAAAGATGCAGTGTCATGAACATCCTTATCCCATTCTCTTGCCACATCCTGAAGGAATTCTAAAGTCTTCTTTTGTGTCTCTAGTTGCACTGCTATAGCTGCCTCAAGGCCCTGAATTAATTGCAGTTGACCTTTTGCAGTCATGTTGACTTTGGAGAAGAACCAGAAAGTGCACAGAGCCAGATCCAGTGACTTAGGTAAGTGAAGACACACTGTCACGTCATAAGGAGCTTGCCTTTGCGTTGGAGGACATTTGGCTGTGTCCGCCATATTTTTATCATAACTCCTGAAAACACTCATGAAAGTGAACTTCTAGAACTGCTTCATAAAGTGGCACAAGTGATGGCATAAGTGTCTTCAAAGTGAGGGACATGCTTTTAATTTTTTAAAGAGAATAAAACAGTAATAAAAAGGAAAAAAACATTAAAAGCAACACAAATTACACTAAGCAAAATTACAGGAATTCAAGAATGGTTGTTATTTATTGTTGTCTTCAAATTGGTTATTCAGATTACTAGATACAAGCTTGCAAAAGTGGTCACAAATAAAATTTACAAAATGGTCCTTCATTTATAATCCCCCTTTTTTATTTAGTTTTGTTAGAAATGGGTATTCCATTGCTATTTAAATATTGTAGGTGCATGAATTCAGCAAAATAATCAAAGATAGATATATAGCTACTTTACCTTAATTCAATGAGAAGAAAGATTTGTACTAATAGTGTTTGGACAGGATAGCATGTCTGGATCTTGTACTATGAATAACCACTATGAAGACAACAATATGTAATGCACTAATTACTGAAACTGTCCAACTAATCGGTTTTGAAACTGTCTCATTGCTACAGTTTGATTTGTAGGCAATAATCCTAAATTTAATTTAATTAAAAAAAAAAGAGCTGGGCCTGACCTATAATAGGTGGTCAATAAACACTTGTTCAGTGTAAAAAAAAAAAATCAAGGATTGAAAAAGTGGTATTAGGATCAGTTTTTGTAATATTTATATAAAGTATAGAATTTCATAAGCACACCAAAATGATAGGGACAGAAGTATAGAATGAAAAAGTTTTTAATAAAAAAGTTATAAAATTTAAAAAGAAAAAAATGTTAAGCATTAACTGTTTCCTTCAATAGACCAGCAGAAATCAGCAGTACAATTGTCCAAGCTACCCTGTATATATATATATATGTATATTTCTTTTTCCCTTTCTATCTATCTTTTCTCCTTTCTCTCATTCCAGTTGTTCTTTCCTTTTGAGCAATTTCTTTCCCTTTCACAGTATCTAGTGTGCCTTTCAGATATTATTTGCCCTTTCAGGTTCTCACATTAAGGAGTCAATGTTCTGTCACACATATGGTCTTATTTATTCCACTTTTGAATATGGTTTCTGGTTGCATCTATTTACCCATAAAAGCCTTGAGTTTATCTTTTTTATAACTAAGTAATTGCTCTATTGTATAAAAACATCACATCTTTTTTATCCATTCTCATTTGATGGGCATTTGAGTGAGTATTTTCTGGTAGAGATGTATAGCAATGTGTCTTTTATCATGCTAACCAGTTTTCTGCTTTTGAACTTTCTCTTTTCATACCAGGAATTGAACTCATGCTTGTCAGGCAAGTGTTATGCTGCTGAGCTACACTGGATAATTATTTGTATTTAAAGACACACTGGGGGGGAGCTGGGCGTGGTGGCGCATGCCTGTAATCCCAGCACTTGGGAGGCTGAGGCAGGACGATTGTTGTGAGTTCGAGACCAGCCTGAGCTACAAAGTGAGTTTAAAGCCAGCCTGAACTGCATAGTGAGACCCTGTCTCAAAAAGACAAAAAAAAAAAAAAAAAAAAAAAAAAAAAAAAAAAAAAAAAAAAAAAAAAAAAAGACACACTGGGTATTTTGAGATATCTATCTATCTATCTATCTATCTATCTATCTATCTATCTATCTATCTATCTGTTATGGTTTATGTCTAGTTGTCAACCCTAAAGCCTCATGCAGTCATGGGGCAGCTTTTAGAATTTGTGATTAATTCTTGATCCAATGGTATGATTATGGATGTGAGTGCTACACCTGCCTGGGGCAGATAATCTGCATACAAATACAAGGCAGGGAGAGAAGCTTGCTAGCAGCTGTTGCTCCTCCCATTGCTCTTTGCTGTTGTCCCCCACCATGAAAGACTGCTCTCTGCCATGTGCTATTCTGCCTTGGAGCCAGCTGAGTATGAAATAAAACCTCCACTAACTGTGGGCTAAGTAAACTTTTCCTTCCTTAATTTTGAGTATTGAGTATTTTTCCCCAGGAACAAGTGAAAAGGATAGATAGACTCTATCTATCTATCTATCTATCTATCTATCTATCTATCTATCTATCTATCTATCTATCTATCTATGGAGTTCACAAGTCCTTCCTACTATGAATGGATGTTCTGTAGACATTTGTGACCACTACTAGATCTTCATTTGTGACGGGCAACTCAGTTGCTTCACATGCAAATCTGAAGATATGGCAGCTGGACTACATCTTGTGTGTGCAAGGATCGAGAACAAGCTACTATTGGAGAAGACCTCAGTAACTTTGCTTCCACCTGTGGAGCTATGAATAAGCCACTTGCCCTCTTTGGTTTGTAGGCAATAATCCTGATCCCAGTGTATCTAGAGTGGATTGGACGCCCCTTCTGCATAATCCACTCTCCTCACCCAAATTCCTTTCTCATGGCATCTGGAGTGCTTCAGGGCAAGAACCTACTACCCAGAGTTTCTCTTGAGAATAGAACCTTCTGCCAGATACATGTTTATTCCTGGATTCCAGTCTTGAGATCAAAATCCAGTACATGGTTAATAAACATTGGCTGAACTGGGCATGGTGACATATGCATGTATATCCAGCACTCTAGAAAGGTGAGGCAGAAGGATTGCACATTCAAGACCAGCCCCATTAACTCTGTCTCAAAATAAAAGATAAAAAAGGATTGGGAAAATAACCCAATGTGAAAGCCCTGGGTTCAATCCTAGTACTAAAAAATGTTGGCTAGACTGAGAATAGATACAGGTAAGAAAGAAGCAGGACCAGGAAATTGTAAAGTCATTGTTGAAAAGCATCCCCAGGCTGCACACAGACCAATCTGAGCATCAGTCAGAATCATAACAGCAATGACTGTAACATACTCAAAAAAGAGAGTCTCTGCACTCACAGAGATACTCAAGATTGGGCAGTGGGTGGGATGTCCATTTTGAAGAAAAACTATAGACAAATGCAGAAGGAATGATAGAGTCTGAAAACCACTCCACTGTTCAACTGTTCATGTGGAAATTAATTCAAGCAAAGATCAGAAGCAAATGCTAATAGCCACTGGGTGGAGGACTGACAGGAAACTAGTTGGTTACGACCATCATCTCAACACCACCCCATGGCGAGGCCATTCTTGTATGTGCCTGATCTGTGCACAGGACCCCAAGCTTGGAAGGGCTCCAGCCCTGGATTAATGCTGCCACCCATCTTGAAAGCCTGAATCATTTTAAGCAAGGAGTCAGACATGATTTTTTCACTGGAATTTGCAAATGGCATGGCCATTCTTATCCATCAGAGAAGGAAAAGTATTCATAATCAGAAGTTCGGGTAATAGACTTCTTAAATGTGTAATTAACTCCATCTTTTAATGAGGAAAGTGATCAAACATATCACTCAGCAGCTCTGATGTGATCTGCTGGACAACATCTCCATCAGCTATGCAAAATTCTTGTCAAAAACTACAGATCTAGATATCATCACGGGAACCAATCCGAGATACCCAGATTGTTGGGTCCGCAATACTAATGGTTTTCTAGCTTTAGCCTGCTTAAGGTTCCTTGCCAGGACTTTTTAAGAGAGATTTCTGGACTTCTGGATACAGTTTCCAAGGGTTTTGATTCAGTAGGTCAGGCAGGGGGAAGCTGAAGATGATCCATGTGATTAATTAGTTAAATAATAAATTCCTAAGTGCTGCAGTGGAGAAACTATAGTTTGAAGACGACTGTCATACATTATGGCTGTCCTTGACTCTCCCAAGATGTCGATGATGAAAAAGACCAATGACAAAAATAGCAGTGGAGGCTTCTAGGTCACAGAGTGACCACATGTAGTGTATGGGCTTTGTGGAGTAGAAAGCTTACTATAAAGGACATTTCTGGGACAACTGCAGGGACCTTGGTACAGGCTACCTGCTAGATAATGCCATTGTATCAGTGTTCCATTTTTTGGGCATGATAACAGTATCTTAGCTACAGGAGAGGGTGCTCTGGCTCTCAGGAGATGTGGACTGAAGTATTCAGGAGTAGCTTACAGTTTATGATGTCTTTGATTCTGTTTAAATAGTATACTTTAAGAGCACTGAGCCTATATGGTGGACCTAGGTTTTATAAAAGAAAAAGATGTTAAGCGAGATAAGAAGTAATCATCCAAATGTCTGTTGTGTATCACAGAGCTATGAGGCTGCTGGCATGAATAACAGGCATCTCCTCTGCCCTGGCAAAGGGATGACTCAGGAGTAATATTAGTTTGCTAGAGTTTCTCTGTTAGTGTATCACAAACTGGGTGCATTGAAAGAAGAGAAATTTATTTTTGTACAGTTCTGGGGATTGGAAATCAGAAATGAAGGAATTAGCCAAGCTGGTTCCTTCTGGAGGCTGTGGAGAAGAATCAAATCACATCTCTCCCCTGGCTTCTGAATGATGCCCCAAATCTGAGTTATCCTTGTCTTTTAGCTGTGTCATTCCAATCTCTGACTGCATTAAAATGGCTGCTTTTATGAGGATTTTCTTAGAAGGACACCAACTATTGGATTTGGGGTAATATTGGATTAGGGACTCCTAATCCAGGATGGCTGGCTTTCTCTTAACTAACTGCATTGGCAAAGATCTTCTTTCCAAAATGGTCATCTTCAGAAGTTCCTAATGGTCATGAGTTTTGAGGGGACATTATTCAGCCCAGTCTGGGTGGGAGCTGAGGAATAAGTTTCTCTGCTACTGAGGACCAGGACCACATGGGAGAAGATGGCACCATTTCTGATGGGCATGTGATTCCTATAAGGACCCTGGGTTTCTTTCTCTTAAACCCATAAAAGCCAGGGACTTGTACAAGGCCACCATGCTGCACAGCTCCAGCATCACAGTTTGCACAGAACTAACCTGAGCTAGCTAGCTTTGCAGGCTCAGGTTGCTGTGTGAGGTATCTCCTTCCTTCCCTACACAGAAGACAGTTCACTCTGGAGGTTAGTGCCCTCTTCCTGTCCAGTGTGTCAGTCTTTCTTGCATACACAGGTATTACCCAGGCCACTGCTTGGCCATCACCTGCCACACCCATCCCTGACAAGCAGCAGCAGCTTCCACCCAATAGCCTCAGCCCTGAAAATGGACGAACACGTGTCCTCAGCTTTGTGGTCAAAAGGGAATCTAATCATGAATCTGGCAATGCATTTGTAAATTAAAAATTCATAACATAATGAGCAGGGCCATTCAAACTAATAATTACATAAACTCTCCTTATGGGTGGCATGGTAATTACAACAGGTACTTTAAGCAAATTCAAAAGGCAATGTTGGTTTCCATTTGCTTCATAAAGAATATCACAGACAGGTGCATGCTTGCCTTGCCAGGTGGAGACACTCCAGTGAGGATGCTCTTGGGTAGTATGAACAAGTTCCTAATCTCCTCTCTCAGGAAGGCAGAAAGTTTGTAATGGAGAAGGAAAAGGGTGACAGCAGCGATGACAGCCCTGAAATCACAATGCAGAGCATATCCTTGTCAACGGGAGTATCTGGCTGATCCTCTGACCTCAGCTTTGCCACTGCTCCCTTAACCCTGACTGACTTTCCTTCTTAAAGAAAAGCCACCTCCTCTCTGCACCCAGCACACTCCTCCATGCAAATGTGCAGTGTTTCTCCCCACCAAGTAGTTTCCCAATTTTCTCCAGACATCAACCATGAAACTTACAGTAATGGCCAATTTTGACATCTGCTCCCCAGAGTCAGTGTCAGATCCCACCAGTTAGAAGTTTGTCCCACAACAATGTGTCCCATTCTGCTAGTAGAAGCCTCAACCTCCCTCTCACATCTGACTGACCAGTGATAATTCAGAACTTCCTGCAACCTCCAACTCTGTCTGAATTTTCTATGTAGATCTCTACATAGAACTTAGAACATTACTTATTTACTGTTTTATTATAAAGAGATAACTTAGGAAGACCCAAGGGGGAAAATGCATGGGGTGAGATATAGAGAAGAGGCAGATTTCTAGCAGGTCCCCTACAGACACATCCACTTTGGACTTTGGGCATTTTATCCCCTAACCCATCACTCAGAAAACCCCATGGGTTTTAGGAGTTCTAGGGAAGAAATCAGAGATGATATGTATTTCTTTTCTTTTCTTTCTCTCTTTGGCAGAACCAGGGATTGAACTCAGGCCCTTGTGCTTGCCAGGCAAGCACTTATTTTACTGAGCCATCTCCCCAGCCCCACATATTTCTTTTTGTATCACATATCTCCTTCAAGAGTGCCCACCATGTCCTGCCCCAGGCCCTCTGCTGCCCACACAGCTTTAGTGCAAGTATTTCCTCATCAGAGTGGCTCTCTGAGCACCTGTACTCACCATTTCTGGCACTTTGGAGCCCACTAGTTCCACAGTTCTGTCACCACTTTCTCGTTGTACTTCTAGTCTGTCTCTTACATTGGACTGGAGCTAAAGTTCCGTGAGAGTAAAGATTGCGGCTGAGCTGTTCTCAGTTCTGTTCAAGGCTCTCAAAGAACATATAACATTTGGTTGAGGTTCAGAAAATGTCCATGAGCAAATAAGAAATCAAGGGAGGAGCACAGTGAAGAGCACATGCTCTCATGTAGGGAGTCAACCCCAGACAGATCTGCAAGGGTGCTCCTTAGATTGTCTCCATTCACAGCTGAGAACCTAAGACTTAGAGATCAGAATCCTGGGCTGTGATGAAATCAAGCCTGGTCCCCACTGTGGGCCATCTGTGTGCAGTGTGAACTCCACTAGGGACCTCAGTGTGAGCCACAGTGTGGATGTCAGTGTAGACTCCAATGTGGACCCAAGCACAGTCTAGTCTGTCCACTGTGGGGATGGGTAGTCACAGAGGCAGAGCATGGGGCATACCCATTTCCCCTCCCCAATAGTACAGGTCAGATGCACCAAAAGAGTAACTTTAATATACTAAAAATCCAGATTCCCACACTAATGAGAGAAACAGTTCCCACTGGTATGAGATCTCAGAGCCTTGCTGTGTCACCACCTGAACACCTTGAGCCTGGAAAGTGAGAGACAGGGAAGGACATATCATTGTAAGGGGCACAGATACTGCAGGTAATGTGTCTGTCCTGGTTCTAACTCTGCCCTGTTTCATGATATTAGGAGTAACTGAACCTCTCTGGACCTCCGTTTCCCTTCTATAAAGAGGGTATTCCCATTTCAGAGAGTAAGGATTAAAATAAGCAAGTTGGACAAAGATCTCAGTCCATAGTCTGGTATAGGCCTACAGCTCTTCAATGCATCAATATCACCTTCCTGAGTTCTGAGCAGACTGTCACCTTCATGTCTCTTTCTCCCAATTCTCAAAAGTTATGGCTGTCTGACACTCAGGGACCTTAATCCTTACTGACCCCATTTCTAAGACATGACCCAGATATATAAGGCCACAGGTGGATCCTCGGGACCGCTAGCCATGAACCAGGCCACAAGACTTCTTGGGTGAGTCTTTTACTTCCTGGTACACATCCTCCTGCAAACAGATCCTTGGTGAGGACCCTCGGAGCTGGGATCCACAGGAACCAAGAGTACACAATGGACTGGCACATAGCTCCGGGGCTCTGCTGAGCTTCCATTTCATTCCTGAAGAACTCAGGGAGCAGGATGAAGATGATCTTCTGGGGACTTTCTGGAGGTAACAATGTTGGGGACAGAATGATCATTCATCCTCTCTGTATGATTGCATATTTATCACAAAATAGTTATAGCTCACACATCTCCCAAAAGAGAGGGTGGGCCTTAATTTCTCTTGCTTGCTTGTTTGCTTGCTTTTTTCTATTGTGTTTATGTTTGTGTGTGTTACTGAGAAGTGAACCCAGGGCCTTCTCACTGAGCTACATCTCGAATCTTCCTTTTTATTTTTTACTTTATTTTAAGACAGTCATGCTGAGTCACCAAGTTGCCTGCACTGAGCTCAAACTCAGGGTCCTCTCACCTCAGCCTCTAAGTCTGCAGCCAGGCACCACCATGCTTGGCTTGGATGGTGATTTGAATTCAGATCTAGCTGAATTCAGGAACTTTCTTTTTCCCCTGAGAAGTACAGATAAAGGTCACAGCCATAGCTCTACTGATAAGCCCTGCCTGCCTACTACGCCCCATTCCCTTCCTGACCTCCACCTCTCACAGCCAGGGCTGGCCTCCTGTGGTCACACCACCAAGTGAATCTGCCTGAACAGTAATCCCACAGTCTAACAAGTCCTCCTGACTGAGCCCTTCTTACACAGAGTCTGCAGAGGGCAAGGGATCCACTCTGGACAGAGTCAATGTGTATTTCAGAGAGCAACAACAAAGATGCCAAGTACAGTGATAAAGTTTGGCCTCCTTAGTTTCTGGACCCTCAGGGGCCCTAGGAGATTTGAACAATAAAAGGTTCAAAGGTGGGAACCCTATGATTACAAATTTCTGAATTTCCTCTATCCAGATAACCAAGGCTTCCAGGTCCAAAATAATTTACAAAAGTATCAACAATAATGGTGTTTCTTGTTTTCTAATATCAAGCATTCAATTCTTTTTTTTTAAAGCATTGATGTATTGCCCAATGTGTCTCCTAATTGTCCTAGAATATCCAAGGCCTGAGGAAAGGACACACTATGCTGCCCATACTACCAAAGGACAAGTGCCTGCTTCTACCTTTTCTACATAGAACAGGACTCATATGAGACCCAAGGAGAAGCTCTGCGTTCATGGGAAGGGTATGTAGGGTATGCAGACTTCAGGGTTTCAGCTTCCAACTCTATGGGGACAAAAGTGGAAGAATTTCTGCCTGGGTCAAGTGAAGCAACCTACAAGAAGGCCCCAGTAGGGCCTGGGGAGATTGCTTGGTGCTTATACAGTATTCCATGCTGGCTCTGGGACCCTGAGCATGCAGTATTGGGCCTTGAAATCAGGCATGGTAGTGCATACCTGTAATCCCACTGCTAGGAAGGCTGCGGGAGGAAGGTCATTATAAATTCAAGCTGCATATGAGACCCTGTACCAAATAAATAAATAAAACATTTAAAAGTACATATTAAAAATATCCCAGTAGGTTCTTCATTTGCTTCCTTGACTACTGAGTAAATTATAATCATGCATTCATTGTATGCCAGTTGTACACAAATGAAACACAATTTCTGCTCTCATGGGACCCTCGGCAAATGCCTACTTCTTTACCCAAGATCCCTTTACTTGGTAAAACTATATGACCATATCATCATGCTGAGTTTCCCCACACCACCAAGAAAAGTCTTTTTTGTTTGTTTGTTTTCAGAACCAGGGATTGAACTCAGGCCCTTGCTCTTGCCAGGGAAGTGCTTATTCCACTGAGCCATCTCCCAGGCCCCAAGAAGTCTTATTCAAATGCTTTTGTTTGTTTAAGCTGGTAAGAGATTTCATCAAGGATGGCCATATGCCAGGCCTCATGTTCAAGGATCTGCATACATCATCTCATTTAATCTTCATAACTGCCCACCAAGAGACAAGCATGCCTGTTCCTCCTATTATAAGGACAAGGAAACAGGCCTGGAATGTCATTCAGTTAAATGGTAGAACTGAGATTTAGGTCCAAGCACTCTGGCTCCAAAAGCAAGATCCCAGCTTCTTTGACATCTGCCCAACACAGACGGTTAGGGAGGGCCCCAGACTTTCCAGCCTCATCTTGAGCCAAAATACTGCCCAACTTGGCCACCATCCAAATTCCCATGCACGCCAGCCTACTCCACAGTTTGGCTAAGGATCTATTCACCTTCCTGGCCCTGGAATGTCTCCAACTACTCCCAGTCCCTGGCCCGGAAGCCAGCACGCTGCCATGCTGATTTGCCATCACTGTTCTCATCACAGGGCAGCCCCCTAAGTGCTCCCTGAAGAACCTTTCAGCAGTCTTCTGCAAACCCTGATAGGAAGTTTTAAAGAACTATTTTCCAAAGTGAACTGTCATTAAGATTCCATAAACCTTACCATTAGCATTAGACCCCACAAGTCTGATCTCAGGTGACATTTCTCCCTTGCTGCCTGTATGGGTGACCCCGGAAAGGTCTTTCCAACACTCAGGACCTAGCTTTCCTGCTGCCTACTTCACAAGGCTAATGGGGGAAAGTAAGCACCCAATTCTTATGACATAGCCAGGAAACTAGGTGCTCTGCAGGAAACAATGTGGCCTGAATTTAATTCGGGTAGGAACAGTGCAGAAGCAGAGGCACCTTTCCTGTAGTCACACAACTAGACATGAGTTCTAAATGGCTATTCGAGGATCTCTGTCATCCAGTAGTTTTCTAAACTGCTATTTTTTGTCCTGTTTGATGTATGTGTGAAAACAATGTTGTCCAACAATAAACCAGAATTTTACTTTGCTGAGTTGTTCTAACAAAAAATAAAATCAAATAAACTTCTTTTCCCCATAATTCCAAGTGACTACATTCAGTATAAAAAAATGAGGTCTGTGTTTGGAAAAGAAGATGGAAAGTCAAGAAAATTTAAATGTACCCATCACTCACTAGTATTTGATAATCTATAAGGAAGATGAAATCTACCCTATTTCTCAAATAAGAAAACTGAAGCTCAGAGAGCATAAGCAATGTAAACATAGTCATATACCTGTCAAGTCAGGATTCTAACTCGTTAATGCAATTCTTTCTTTCTGTGTTTGGTACAGGGTCTCACTACACAGCATGGACTTGCAGTGATTCTCCTGTCTCAGCCTCCCCAGCACAGAGATTACAGGCCTGCACCATCATGCCTTATTTCAGTGACCAGCAAGGCACAGGACCCATACAGCATGCTGTTCCAGGGATCAAACCCAGGCCCTTGTGCTTGACAGGCAGGCACTCAGACTGCCAAGCTATCTCCCCTGCCAAGTATACAGAATTCTGATTCCATAATCTTTCAACCCACCATATAGCCAACTTGGACCTGTGTCTCAGCACACTCAGGATTCCCATGTCTCTGTGCTAGGGGCATCGTGTTGACTCTATGAAGTCTAGTTCAACATTTCAGTATTATCAATTATCATTATTATAATGTTATTATTACTACTACTAGTGGTACTACTGGTAAGCACATGTTGGTGGTGCATAATGAACTTGTTCATTATGAATAGTTGGTATTTATGTGTGTCACATCTTAATTGTTCTACATCCCCTTTCTCTCCCCCATCCCTCCTTCCTTCTCTTGACCCCCTTCCCATTTGCAAAAGATCCATCTCCCTCTTCTTTATTATTTACCTTTTATTTTGCTCTCTCACTTATTTATACTTTGGGTTTCCCAAACAAGAGAAATCCTACTGTAAGCTTGTGTGGCTGATTGATTTCACTTAACATTATGGTCTCAAAGTATATTTATTTGCCCACAAATGACTCAGATGTATCTTTCTTAGTAGCAGAGCCATATTCCATTGTGTATAAATACATTTTTTATCTAGTCACTTATTGATAATCATGTACACAGCTTCCAAGTTTTAGTTGTTATGAATTGTGCTGCTATAAGCATGGGTATGGATATTTCATATAACATAGTGTCCTTAACCCTTTCAGGAAAATACCTAGAAAGGAAATAACTAGGTCATTTGGAATTTCTATTTCTCACTTTTTGAGGAATCTCCATACTTATTCCCAAAGTAATTATACTAGTTTGCATTCTCACCACCAACATAGAAAGGTCCCTTTTTCTCTGTGGTCTTGCCAGCATTTTGATACTATTTGATTTCTTGATGATAGCCTTTCTTTCTAGAGTAAGATGAAATCTCAGTGTCACTTTAATTTGCATTCTCCAATAGCCAGTGATGTTGAACAATTTTTTATGTATTTATTGGCCATTTGTACTTCTTCTAAAAATTGTCTATTCATTTTAGTTGTCCATATTTTGATTGAGTCTATTTTTTTTTCAGAACCGGGGATTGAACTCAGGCCCTTGTGCTTGCCACTCTTAAGATGGCTTATTCCACTGAGCCATCTCCCAGCCCCAAGTCTATTGTCAACAATCTAAAGTTTTGAGTTCTTAATATTAAATACTAGTCCTCCCTCCAAGGTCTACTTTGGAATTTTTTTTTATCTTATTCTGTAAGTTACGTCTTCACTCTGATAGTTGTTTCCTGTGTTGCACAAAAGTTTTTAAATTTCATATAATCCCACCAGTTGACACTTGATATTACTTCTTGTACAATTGGATCTGTTCAGAAAGTCCTTCTCTATGCCTCTGACTTCAAGAGTCTGACCTATTTTACCTTCCAGTAGTTTAAGTGTTTCTGGTTTTGCTTTTCTTTCTTCTTTTTTTTTTTTTCAGTACCAGGGATTGAACTCAAGACTCTGCACTTGCCAGGCAGGTGTTTAGTCTACTGAGCTGTCCCCCTGGCCCAAGTGTTTCTGTCTTAACATTTAGATCTTTGAAGAATTTTGATTTTAGCTTAGTACATGGTGGCACTATAGATGAGTTTAGCTTCCATCTTTTGCATGTGCATAGCCAACACTATTCGCTAAAGAAGCTCTCTCCTCCTGCATACTTGGATACCAATAATAAATCCAATACCATCCACAATAGAGCCAAAAAATAAATTCTTAGGAATTAACTGAACCAAGAAAGAGAAAGAGCTCTACAAAGATAAATTACAGTACTCTGAAAAAAGGGGGTTAAAGAAGATATTCCCTGTTCCTGGATAGGCAGCACCAGCACCGTCACACGTCCATACTGCCAAAACTCTTATACAAATGTAACACAATTCTAAGCAAAATACAAACAGCATTCCTCGCAGAACTAAAGAAAGCAATCCTAAAATGTATACGAGAACCAGAAGAGACTCAGAATATCAAATCCTGGGTAAAAAGATCTAAGCAGGAGGCATCACAATTCTGCATTTCAAGTTATATTACAAATCTACTGTGATAAAAACAGCATGGTACTGGCACCAAAACAGATGTATGGATCAATAGAAGAGAACAAAAGACACAAAAATAATCCCTGACACCTTCAGTCACCTAATGCTTGACAAAGAAGCCAAAAACATTTCAGTTTTTGACATGGTGGTTTTAAAATACACCCCTAGATTCTTTGATGCTCAACTTTTCAAAAGATGGAGGATATGCCTTTTTTTCTACCTCTTCTGAGTCTGGGTGAGCCATTCCAGTGACTCTTAACAAACAAAACATAAAAGAAAGGGCAAGCCATAACTTCTAAGATGTAGACATTTGATTTCATTGTGCTCCCTTGTGACCACTGATGCTGAAGAAGGTCAGCTCCCATGCTGTGTGGATGCAGGAGGAATCCTCTAGAAACCCAATATGGAAGGAGAGTAAGGATGTGTCAATAGCTGTGCATGAGCTAATTTGTGATTAAACACTGCAGTCCCCAAATTCCAGATGACTGTGGCCTCATGCAAGTTCTTGGCTCTGGCTGCACAGCTTCCAAACCCCAAGACTTCAGAAAGTGGAAGGCTGTAGGTATCTGTTGTTTAAAGTTAAATTAGAAATTATTAATATCCAGCTATAGATAAATAAGATGGTTAATTCTTTCACTTATAGTAGCCATCCCAAAAGTTAGTGGCTTAAAACAATAACTATTTATGGCACTCACCATGCTTAATGGATGTGCAGGTGAGGCTAAGTCCACTAAATGGACCCAACTTTCTGTCTCTAGGTAGTTTCCTCCAGCCAGGAAGTAGCCTACTCAGTAAGCAGGATACTAAGTTTCAGGGGTCCTCAGACTATACCAGGGAAACTGCGAGAGGACAGCCATACTATTGAAGATTTCTCAAGGAGAAAGAAAAAAAAAATCCAGTTTCCTGCAACTTAAATCTTGCATTGTATGTGACCACATCTGCTTCATCCTGTTAGTCAAAGTAGCTCCCCAGGCCAGCCCAGGCACAAGTTGTTCCATAAGAATTGTAACATTTTCCTCATAGGTTATATAGTAGGGATGCATTGCAAGGCTGTGGTTATAAGAAATGTGTGAGAATCAAGGGTATTTCTGTCTACACAGAGACTGAGTTCATTTTAAACACAGTGACCTGTGACAGCCTCATTCCCATCCCTCTCCCCATTTCCATCCCCATCCCAATCCCCATCCCCATCACCATCACCAGAAGAAGCAGCCTGGTGGTTTTAACGTGCTAAATTGCTAAACCTTCAGTTTAAGAAGAGGCTGAAATTGAAATGTCACAAGTACAGGAAAGAGTGAGCAACTCTAGAAGAGAACTCGCTCTAGACAACTGCTCTGATGCCAATTACAAATGATTAGCTTCAATTTTATTCAGAAAACCAGCTCCAGACCTGAAAGCTGAGTGTTTCACAGAAAGATGCCAACATTAGTAGAATATTGCAGGAGAAGTGTTTCACTCCAGGTATTCTGGGCTAAAGCACAGAAGCAAATGAAGAGGGTGAGGGGAGAAGAAATGAAGAATGGAATGAATATAGAGGTGTTTTAGCTTTTGGCAGGAAGGTTAGAAAGAAACAGTCAACATTGGAATTATCATCCTGATTGATTGAAGACAGATATAAAAAAGTGAATATGATTCAAATTAATAGCCACTATAATAATTCCTTTGAGGTTGTTCTTTTCCTTTGTAATATATATTTGACATCAACAAGAATTGATAGTCAACTGAAAACTGATAGTATTTTGTGATATATATGCATGTGTGCATATATAAACAACTCTATTTACACATTATATATATTCATACATATCATCTACATATATAATTACAGATACATTTCAGGAGCAAATCATATAATTATATATAAGTATGTAACTATATATTATGTAACTAAATAAATTTATACGATAAATATGTTATATATTTATATGTAAACCTGTAACCATATATTACATTGCATATATACATATTTTTTCTATTCTCATTGGCTACAACATATGCCTGGCATTGTAATGTCAGGTAAAGTTGTAGAGCCAAGTGAGTCTGATACTCTGACTCAGTGTCTCTCTGGCTGTGGGAAGACCTCCCTTCAGAGACTAGCTAGTTCCTAGAGATAGCAAACTCCTTCAAGATTTCATACTTCAAATGCAAACCCACTGAACCAGAACCCACTCTCTGCTATTACCCATTACCACTTTTATGAGACTGTCACACCTTGACTACTGTCTATCTGCCTTTGTCGCTGAAAACAAAGTACCAGACAATTAGAGACAGACCTCATGCCTCAGAGACACTGAAATTATTCACACCAGCCAATCCTAAATCTGCTCACCTCCTGATCTGCTCCTTCTGCAAAAGCCATGGTAGCAGTTCCTGCCACCAGACCCTGCCCATCTACTTCACTTTATAGCTTACTCACCCATGCTGGCACCTCTTAGAAATCAGGAGCAACAAACTGCCTTTTCAGTAGAAGCCATTGCCTATTATATTGATCTTATCATATGCTACTGCTTAGACCAAACATGTCCCCCAAAGTGTCCTGTGTTCCAAGTGACTGGATTATGAGGGAACCAACCTCATGAATGGATTAATTCATAAACGAGCTTGTAGCTGAATGGCCTGACAGGTAGTAAGGTGTGGTAACAGGCCAAGAGGTAGTGACCAGGAAGGACTCATCCCCTCCCCTGCCCTTTCCCCTTTGTCTCTCTGCCACATGTTTTCTGCTGTGATGTTCTGTTTCACCTAGACCCAGAAGCAACAGAGCCAAATGACTATGGACTGAAACCTCTGAAATTGTGAGCCAAATAATCTTTCCTCCTTTAGATTATCACTTTTAGGTATTTTGTCACAGCAAGCAAAGCTGACCAACATATGGAACTTTTATTAATTACCTTTTTGGTAAAGCCATGGGTTAAACCCAGGGCCTTTATGCTGCACTATATCCCCAATCCTTTCCCTGGTGTTTGTTTGTTTGTTTTTTGTTTGTTTGTTTGTTTTTTGTTTGTTTGTTTTGAGACAAGTTCTCTCTAAGTCACTAAGTTGCTCAGGCTAGGCTTGAATTTGTGACCCATCTACCTGAGCTCCCAACTGCGCTAATTTCACAGACATGTGCCACTAGGCCTGGAAGATACATGTTGGGTGGGTCTGCCTTCATTGCATGCCTCAGACTCCTGGAACATGAGCCATGGATAAAGCCATGCATCATCACCTTCCACTCATGTTTGTGATCTGTACCATATTTTAGGTCTTTCTTTAAATGGACTCACTTTGAGAAGTAAATAACAGATCTGAAAAGGAAGTTTACCTAAATGCAAAATCAATACCACTTGCCATAAATAATAGGTAATTACAAAAGTGAGCACAATGGAGACACCAAACCGAATGGCCTGGGTATGATTGTCTTTCCAAGGCTCTGTGCCTCTTTGCACTAAAGAGAGGCTGGCAAGCTTAGCAAGGTTCAAGAGTGCATGGACTCCATCCTTAGCCTTTCTTATCATCAGTACCAGAAAGATCAAGAGAAATGAATGAGAGAATGTCCCTCACTGTGAGTCTCTGTGCTTACATCCTACTGTGTCCATATAAAACCATCATGCAGCCACCAACATCCCCAGACCTCATTCCTGGAAACATGGAACTCATTAATCTTCCACCCAACATGTACACATGGCATTTCAGAGCTCCAGGCAGGTAGGCCCAGAAAAGGAACAATGAAGGCCTACATCTGGATTCCTTATAAAGACACAATCCTGTCACAAGGCTCCCCCATAATAGCTTTGGCCTCCCTAAACATTACATGATTTCTGGGTGTCTTTGTGGCTGGTCCTGAGTCATTTTTTCCTCTATAGAATCAGTTTGTCCATCAGTAACAGGAAGAGAATTAGCCCTGATGATCCCTGTCATCCAAACCAAGTACCTGAAAATAATGTAAATGAATTGTACCAAGATTTCACAACAGCCCTGGAACAGCTGATCGCACATGTATGTGTACATGTCCCCACCCCCCACTTCAATCTGCCTCAGGGACAATGAACAGGAATTGCATTTAGTAATCAATTGACTCCCCTTGACTTGGTTTGGTGCCTTTTCTAAATAACAAGAGCCAGGCAACATCAGAACCTCACAACAATCTTTATTAATGAAGCTCCTGGCCCCGTGTGGAGAAGACACAGGCAGCATATGCAAACGTGCTAAGAAAATTATTTCTATCAGCTCCAGCTATTTGAAAGCAATTGAAAAGTTTCCATTTGAAGAAAAAGTAATTTTCCTGATGTGAGTTTCGAGAGCTGTTTGTCTGCCCCCACCAAACACTGGCTTCCTCGGCTAGGGGCTTTCTACATTTTATTAAACCACAGCTAAGTGGCGTCATGCTGTGAAAATATTGTGTCGCTTTTTAAAGTGATATCATTACCTAATAATTTTGAGGGCTTTACTTTTTTTTTTTTCCTTTGCTGGGAAGGGAAATAGAGCCAATGGCTCAGCATGGCAACATGGGGCATGTGAGAACCTGGGCCAGAGAGCCCAGAGACTTGACATCTGGAGGTCATGTTACATGGAAGCCCTGAATTCTTCCCCACCCAAGGCTTGAAGAGAATTGAGACATGCATGGGATGTTATGGGTGACCAAAGCAACACCCAACCCCACAAGTTGGGTGTGCTGGCGTACACCAGGACCTGAGGCTGAGTTGACCCCACCCTGGGCCACATAATGAGACCTTTCCGCCATCTTAGGAAAGCAAAAAGCAAATTAATATTTTAATTTACAAGTTGCATTTAATTCCTACTGCTATGTAACAATTCACCACAAAAGCCACAGATATAGAGGTTGAAATCAGTACTGACTTATTAGCCTAAAATTCTGCAGAAGTCTGGTAGAGGTGGCTGGGGCCTTGGCTCAGGGCCTCGTGAGGCTAAAATCAATGCAGAGCGTGAATTTTCTTCTAGAAATAATGGAGCAAACTCTACCCACTCAGCCCAGATATAGGACTGAAGTCCTGTTGCCTCGTGGGCTGTCAGCCATGGCCTCTCAGTCCCACAGACCTCTCACTCTTGCATCCTCCATTTTCAAACCATCAGTGCTGCCTTGAATCCATGCAGATTTTTGTTTGTTTGTTTGTTTGTAATTAGCTGAAGTTATTCTTCTCTTTCAGTGGATTTCTGAGCTTAGGTCAGGCCCAGCCATACCACTTTCCAATGTTAAGCTCCACTATGCCATACAGCTGTCATTGTCACATCAAGTCAAAACAAAGCTGAATGGGAAAGGCCACGGGGCCTGGGACTTGGGTTTTCTGCCTGAATTTCCTTTCCTGTCATATTATTTTTAATGCTTTAAGTTCCTCTGCTTCCAAAATGGGCCCAGCTCTGCTTCCCAGGAGCCCCTCTCCCATCTTGATCTTGGGACTCAGAATCAGGATGGCTACATGATCCCATCTGACCCAAAGTGACCAATCCAGGGGTGTCCAGAGTAGCTGCCAGCAGGGAGTAACCAAGTGAGTGCTGAAGCCAATCCAGAAGCACAGCCCTGAGAGCACAGAGTAAGAGATGGGTTCTGACATTAGCCCTTGAGACTCTTGATCTAACCCTAAGGTTAGACTATTGTTGAACAAATTAATTTATTTTTCTTTCATTTATCTATCCATCCACCTATCCACCCATTCATCTATCCATTCTTCTTCCTTTAAAGCTATTTGGTGTTTAATTTCTGTGACTTGAAATCAAGAGACCATGGATAATTTGCATACCATCCCTCCGCTCAACCGTCTTGCAAGGGTATGCCCACTTTTCCAGCCAAAAATACGTGCCAGCCTTTCCTGCTTCCCTCTTCACTCCTGACTCTCCTAGTGCCCAGCATCCCTCTCCTTCTCCCTTTCTGCCCATCTGCCTTGAGCCCAGCCCATCTGCCTTAACACCTTGTACCTAAAGCCTTTCCTTTCCAGCCCAATTAAGAATTAATTCTGTTCCTTTCTGGGTTCTCAGAAAATCTTTTATCTATCCACCTTCTGCTCCAACACCTTTTGCCAGCTATTAGCTTTTCCTGTTTAATCCCATTGCAGTCTGACATAGAGTAAGCACTCACTCTCTCTCTCTCTCTCTCTCTCTTTCTCTTTCTCTCTCCCTCTCTCTCTCTACCTCTCTCTGTCTGTCTCTGTGTCTCTCCCTCTCTGTGTGTGTGTGTGTGTGTGTGTGTGTGTGTGTGTGTCTGTGTGTGTGTAGGAATGTACATGTGCATGTCTGGGGGGCATAAATCCATCATTATTCATATTTCAGGATAAAAGAGTTTTGGGGCGGTCATTTGGACCAATCCGACCCTAAAATTTTCATACTTAACCATTAAGAAGTCTTTCTCTTTAGTGCTACATTATCATCAATACCATAATTAGTATTAATAGTAAGAACAACTAAGCATTATGGAACATAAAGTCTTCACCTTATAATGTGGTAAATGGTTGTTAATTTAAATAATTACCTCTTTTAGTCTTCAAAGACATTTCCAAAGGCAAGTGCCAATATGATGCTATTTTACAGGTAGGAAGGAACTGAAGGCTGAGTCCCAGTGAGGTTAAATGATTCTACAAGGTCACACAGTTAGGATGTGAGCCCAGGTTGTCCTTTGTCAGCCATTGCTGTTGGCCATTGCATTTATGCTGCTTGGAGATGTTTTGAACCTGAATGTGAGTCTATGCATGAACTTAAATTGCCTAGAAATACTTGCACATTGAATCTTAGAGACCCCATAGAATAAAGGCAGGAGGGGTGCCAGGGAAGAGTGAATAGGCTCATCAGAAGCAATACCTGTCTCCTGCCCCATTTTCAAGAAGGTTGGCCTTGGGATTAAAGCAGTGCCTGTGTCAAAATCTCCATTTTCAATCACCCAAGCCAGTTGATCTAGACAGTGTGTTTAAACAGACTTTTCTTTCTTCCGTTCATTTTTTTTTAAATTGGAAGGGAGCTTTAAACACTGTGAAGGTGGCCTCTGGGACCAGCTCACAGCCTGATCTGCATCCCCTCCTTTTGAGGCAAGAGTCCCTGCAGCCACATTGCAAGCTCTGTTTTCAATTACAAAAGCTTGTTTGAACATGGGCTGTCACAGAGGCTGTTCAAACAGGCTTTTGTAATTGAAAAGTAGGAAAAACAAAAGATTTCTAACCTTCTAAAGCCAGGCTGGGAAGGAGCTGTGGTCAGACAACTGTGACACCAAAATGGCACCTTCAGGAAGAAGACTGGGGCCAGCCAAGAAGGCAGATGTTATGGTTCATGTCTAAGTGTCCCCAAAAAGCCTCATGCAGTTATGGGGGGGACTTCTAGACTTTGTGATTAATTCATGATCCGGAGCTGGGATTATGAATGTGAGTGCTGCTGGGATTGTGGGTGTAAGCGAGTGCTACACCTGGCCTGGGTGGGGCACCCAACATAGGGAGACGACTTGCTCTCTGTTGCCATTGCTGCTTCTACTCCCATTTGCTCTTGCTCTCGGCTCTTTGTTGCCACCATGCAAGGTTGCTCTTTGCCAGGTGCCACTTTGCCTTGGAGCTAGCTGAGTATGGACTGAAACCTCCATTAACTGTGAGCTAAATAAACTTTTCCTTCCTTCATTTTGGATGTTAGGTGTTTGTCCCAGCAATGAGAGAAGAGTAGAGTGAGCAAATCAGGCCCCATGCCTGGGAACAAGGATGGGTAGGAGTTAAAGTATCTGCCAGCACTTTGGTATACCTCAGTTCTGGTGTGCAAGCCAGACAGCTGGAGTCTTACAGCATAAAGGGATGTAAGAGTGATTCCCACCAATGGTACTTAGGTAACAATTTTAATTTAATTTAATTTATAAATCTTTCTTTCTTCCTTTCTTCCTTCTTTCCTTTCTTTTCTTTTCCTTTCTTTCTTTCTTTCTTTCTTTCTTTCTTTCTTTCTTTCTTTCTTTCTTTCTTTCTTCCTTCCTTCCTTCCTTCCTTCCTTCCTTCCTTTTCTTTCAGGGTCTTACTTTGTGGCTCAGACTCATAGCGACCTTCCTATCTCAAAAGCAGTGGAGTTACAAGCACGTGCCACCATGCCCAGTTCCAGTGGCTAGCAGGGCACACCCAGGGTTTTGGAGCCAGCATGGTCTATGGTTTCAAGGATCAAACTTGGGTCTTTGCATTTGCCAGGCAGGTGCCTTGTGTGCCATGCTGTCTCCCCAGCCCTTTTAACTTTTAATTACAGATAATAATTTTATAGATTTAAGGGGTATGTGTGATGTTTTGGTATATCCATACCTTCTGGAAAGGTTAAAGCAGATAATTAGTATCTCTGTGACCTCACTACTTCTTTCTTTGTGATGAGAACATTCAAAATTTATTTTTCCAACAAGCTTGAAACATACAATATTATATATTACAGTAACACTTCAGTCCATGAACCCTACTGTTCTCAAACAATTAAGTTCTCAAACAAAAGTGCCTGACAAAATGTCGCTTCTGTTCACATGCTCCATATTACGCGATCGATCACAACCATGGCCGTCTTCCCCAAAATCCTAAAACAAACTAGGTGCATGAACCACTAGGTGAGGTACCACTGTCACTACCCATACCCTGCAGTCAGTCTCCATACCTCATTCCTCCTAACAGAAACTTTGTAGGCTCTCCCTCCCCTTTCTCTTTCCTCACCACCCACCCAACCTCTGGCAGCCACCTTCCTCCACTCTACTTCTATGAACTCACTTCTTCTAGATCCTTCAGATGAGTGAGATTATGTAATAATTGTGCCTGGCTTATTCCACTTAGCATAATGTCCTCCAGGTCCCTCCATATTCTCACAAACAACACAACTGTCTTCCTTTTCAATGCTAAATACTATTCCGTGTATACATTCCACACTTTCTCTGACCAGTCATCAGCTGATAGACATTTAGGCTGCTTGTATAATTTGCCTATTGTGAATATGGATGCAGTAAACATGGAAATGCAGGTGTCTGTTTGATACACTGATTTCATTCCTCTGATATAGATTCAGAAGTAGGATGGCTGGATCATAGGGTTCTTCTGTTTTTAGCTTTGTGAGGAACCTCCCTACAGTTTTCCATATTGATTCTCCTAATTTACATTCCATGTCAGCAGCATGCAAGAGGGTTCCCTTTACTCTGCATCTTTGCCAGCACTCATCTTGTCTTTTTGATAATAGCTAAGGTAATAATTTCAGATCATTCATAAATGGGGCATCAAAAGCCATTATTGTTTGAAATAAGAAAGTCACTTTATACTCAATTTCCTTGCAGTATTTTAGAATTCATCAAATAAAAGAACTCAGTTTGGCATGTACATATGTTTAACTACTCTTTTCTCTCTATCTCCCTTTTGAACAAAGATAAAGCAAATCTCAGAGTTGGAATCTTCAGAAATCTGGTTGGAATTCAGTAAGATGGTTTTCAATTAGATTTTAAGGTAAATGGTCATGTTTTCCATTTTTAAATACATTTTGGTTAAACTGAATGCATTTTAAAATATAAAATGAACAATAGCTAGAGTATAAAGATAACAAAATGGTATTGGTATGTGGCTATTTCAAACACAAAGAAGTTTGGAGAAAAGTACGAGTTTGATGGTTTAAATGATGGATTAGAGACTGAAAGGCTAGATTCACATCCCAGTTCCAGGACTGCATAGCTTCCGCCACCTGTGCAGCTCACCCAGCCTGCAGACCTATGCCCTGCAAAATGAAGCTAAGAAAAATGGCTACTTGAAGAGGTCCCTCTGAGATTTAAACCATAAACAATCACTCAGTCACTCTTCTCTAGTACTGTGAAAAATAAAGCTGAGTGCTGCACACTGTAATCCCAGCTCCCACAGTAGACCACTATGGGGACAAAGAACAAACAAATATTTAGACCTTTAACTCACCAAAACTGTGTACTGTGTTTCCCTCTAAGGTGGTCAGGGACTTGAAAGTGTTTTTTTTTTTTTCTGAGAAACTGTGATCTTTCTCTTATGTCTACAAGTGCCCAATAGATAACTAAATGCAAAACAAAGCTTGATCTTCCTTTTGTGAAACTCTGGGTCAAATCCTTCAGGACTCTGTATATAGGCAGGTTAGTCATTTAGTGAATATCCATCTAATGGTTTGCAAAACAAGGCTTATTAGCTTGAAATTTGTCCCATCTATCTCACTGCTCTTCAAGATTGAAAACATCTAGGCCCTCAAGTCTCCATTGTCCTAAACCGATGTTCACTTGGATTTGAGCAGAGCCTTACATGACTGAGACTGTCCTTCAAGTCATGAGGATTCCTCCTGTGGCAGCTGAGTTGCCCCTCAAGTCACAAGAATTCAACTGAACTATGACGCTATCACTGAGGTAATGATGAACCAGACCCCAGGCTCACCATAAGCCTTCTGTAAAACTGGCTCCTTCAATAAAACTGGCTCTGCTGTTGGGCCAGTGTGACTGCTATCCTTAGAGTGTGCCCCCTCCAGCTGCTACCCAAGCTGGAGACCTTTCCTTATCTTCGCTTAACTTCCAACTAAAGCTTTTGCCTGTAGAGTTCTATTTTTAGTTTTAATTTCCATCACACTAAGCAAGGACCCACAATTGCTGTGGACACTGCTACTTGGGAGGTTGAAGCACGAAGACTGCAAGTTTGAGACTGGCCTGGGCCGTTCAGTAAGATCCGGTCTCAAAAAATAAAATATAAATGCTTCAAACTTATCATTCTTAATAGCTTAGTAATACTCCATTATATAGAAATACCACATCTTTTTCAACCATTCCTCATGTGATGGACATCTTGGTTGTTTCCAAGATTTTGCTATCACACATTGTGCTGCTATAAACATAGGTATACATATATCTCTATGATACAATGTATCCAGATCCTTTGGGAAAATTCCCAGTAGGGGGATAGCTGGCTTGAATGGGATTTCTAGTCCTACTCTTTTGAGGAGTCTCCACACTGACCTCCACAATGGTTGTACCAGTCTACATTCCCACCAGCAGTGGAGAAGCGTTCCCTTTTCCCCACAACCTCTCCAACATTTGTTG